>APFE031662682.1:22287-54443 GCA_000404065.3 Pinus taeda | reverse complement strand
CTTCCAATTGTTGTGGTGTCAATCTTATAGGTTGTGGAAGACTAGGGGCAACAACACTTCCATCTTTATAGTTGTGAGTGGTATGCTTCCTAGTTGCCATAATTTGGCTTTCCATTTTTCTTGCTAACCTGAATGCCTTCTCTAATGAATCAGGTTCCCAAAGGCGAACATCATGTTGGATATTATCCTTTAAATACCCTATGAACACATTAATCCTATGCTCCTCTAGAATATATTTTACCCTTATGTTCAATTTTTGGATCTCCTCAATGTGCTCCATTATTGAACCCTTTTGTTTGAGACTTATCAATTGGCTAAAAAAAGTGTTGCTTTTTGTATCCTCATAATGTGCTACCAATTCTTCCATAAAAATTGCCCAAGTAATAAATTGTTTATGAGAGCAAAGCCATTGATACCATACAAACAAATTTGGTTCCAAATATAAAGTTACAATACATACCTTTTGTGTGTTTTGCACATTATTGAGATCGAAAAATTGCTCCATCTGTAATATCCATATTGCGGGATCCTTGCCATCAAACTTCCTCATATCAATTTTTGGAATATCGTGGGTCTTCGATCCAACATTAGAGTCTATGGAATCATGATTAACATTTATTTTGTTCTCATCACGAGTTTCCTTTACTACCCTTTCACCCATAGTAACCCTTTCTTGTAGCAACTTATTCATATTTATCTTCAATTCTTCCATGTCTGTCTTCAAATCTATCTTCAAATCATCCATCTTAGCTTCCACGTCATTCATCTTAGCTTCTACACCTTTCTTTAAACAATCCATTTTAGATTTTGTTCCTTTTTGTGCAAGTGACAGTTGTTGCACTTGGTCTCGTAATTTTGCTATATCATGTTGCATTTCTTCCTCTTCTTCATGAGTCATGCTAGAGCTTTCAGGTCGCCTACTAGGTGTTTCCATTTTCTTTCTTCGGGGCATCAATTACTGATAATAATGCTTCACTATGCCCTTTGAATTCCTTCAAAATGATTTTTCAAACCAAGCTTAAGCAAACATTTAAAAAAATATACACCTTTTTTCACTTTGTAGGAGCTCGATATTGCCTTTGATGTATCTCTGTAATTTCAGATCATCCAGTTCTGAAATTGCGACCTAAGGTAGCCCTCTGTCCTCTTTCCAATGCCACTAGTCTGACCCCAATTGGATTCTCCAATGAAGAGTTATGCCTAATTTCCCACAGTGACCTAATTATAGACTAATTCAGTAGAGCGAACTTGTACGACGTGCCACGTGTCCCTGTTTTGACCTTTGGCTTTGAAAAATATATACAAGAAACTACAGTCCGTTCTCTTTCTGTACCTTCTTACAAAAATTTCAATCTGATGTTCAGAGAGAAAGTTATGACGATTTTCCCCAGGTCACCTATTTTGAATGTAATTCAGGATTCTGCAAAAGGACGAACTTCCTCAGTTCATATCTCCAAAAATATAGTGCGAAAAGCTCTGAAATTCGGACCTGAGATTCAGTGTGATGTCTTCACAAATGGGTTATGAAATGTCGTAGAAAAATGTTATAGTGAAAATTCCATGATGGCCGACACTACATTCAAAACTTAGGGCAGACAACCCTATGACTCTAACATACAATTCACGCTCCGCACCCACAATTCGCAGAGTTCTTACAATAATATTACTCAAAACTTGGGATTTGAGCCCCAAACCATGCTATGGGGGGATTCCATGCCCAACAAACTACTGGAGGGTCTTCGCGGTGACATCCCTCACCATCTTGCCAATGTCATGTAGATCCCCCTCAGTGAGGGTGATCGAGTTGAAAGAATTCTTTGAAACCTTTGACTTCTTTCGCAGCCCTACCTGTTCTCCTAGGAATGGACTTTTTAGCTGGGTGGGCACTATCTGTGGGTCCACACCACCTTGTTTTGTATCTGTCTCTGGCTCAAGTGAAGGCGACTTCTATCCTTCGCGCTCTTCCTCTATTGTCTTCTGCTTCTTTTCCGCCAACTTCGCAGCATCACCTGTCGTCTGGGCCTTAGCTGCCGTAACTTCATTTCTGTGCTTTTCTGCTAACTACACCATCCGCAATTTCACCTATTCCTTTTTCCGCTGCACTGCAGACTTCTCTGCTTCCACTATGGAGCTGGCTGGAGCGCGCCACTCTGGCGGCCATGACTCAAGGGCCACGAAGATGACGTTGTCTTTCGCTAGATAGGGTAGCTCGCGCCACATCTTCACGGGGTCCTTCCACGCCTTGATGTAAACGTGGTGGAAATCTGCCTTGAACTCTGCAAAGCTCTGTAGAGTGTTGTAGACCGTGGGCGATAACTGTGGCTTGCGGTTAATCCCCATTCTGATGTTCATCTCCGTGCACACCCATAGGATTTTACTATCCCTTATCCTTTGCACATCCCTTGTTGCCCACAGTGAAGCATACTTCGCTGCCTCCAGAAGGTCCTGCACAATCATTGGGAACTGGCTGTCTTCAGGCAATTCCCATGCCAGCAATACTATGGACAACAAATTCCATGCATAGTGAAAAGTTTTTCCCTACTCTTGTGCCTCACGACAGTTCTCAAGGAAATCTCTGCATAAGTAGTTTGCCCAGTTGAACTGGACCCCTTCTACACATTGCGCTGCTAGTGCAACCACCAGCACGGGCACCTCATCTATGCAACACTTCTGCATAACCTTCCCTGCTAATATCTGCGTCGTGAATTTAACCGTAGGGTTGTTGATGATGGAAATGGCCTACCCTCTCTTCTTCTTCTCCAGCTTAAACTTCTTCTTCATGGCCTCCGCGATGGCCAAATCATCATTCTTGCCCTCCGAGATGTTCATTGGATCCTCCCCTTTGCAAGGGAGCTGGGTAATTCTATGAATCAAATGGTCTGTGATAGAGATGGGCTCCTCCAGCCACAAGCACCCATCATGCACCAAGCAAGGTAGCTGCCTGATGACAAAAAAGGTCACTGGGGCGTGATGGTAATGCGGCACCTAGAGTAGGTATAAGAGTCCTACCTTCTCCACACCTCTCAACCATTTACGCAGCTCCAACTCTATGATTCCAGTCAGCACGTCTTTATTTTGGCACATTAGCTGCGCAGTTGCCAAATGTGGGAACTTCTCGTGGTCCGTGAGATCCTAGTCTTCAAATTTCATTACAAGCACTTGCCCGAGGTGCGCTCCTTCAAAAATAAGGTCATCAGGGAGTAACGGAGTCTACAGAGAGCTTTTTCTCTCATCTATACCTTTGGGCACCTTTTTTGTACCCTTCTGCGGAGAAACATATGCGAGCATCCTGGTAAGAGTGTCTGCACCCTGGGTTTCAACCTCCATTTCTAAATCCTCCTCCTCTACTAGGATTTCTTCAAACTCTTCCTTCTCATCAGCATCCAAATTGATAGCCTTCCCCTTTTCTTCCATGGTAAGTTTAGTCCTCAACGAATTCCTAGGGGATACACGCATTGGTACCATAGCCTGCTTGCCTTTCTTGGGTCTCGGTGTGCGTGATGATTTAGGGATTTCTGCAACTATCCCAACACTTTCTGGGGCTTCCACTTCTGTCATGGCCTGCGTGGCTTCCTCAGTGGTCATTACTCCGGTATCCATGGCTTCTTCAGGTGCTTACATTGTGCGATTCCACAAGTCTCTCAATGTCTTGGGCAATTGCTCAAGCAACGAATTCACCTTCAGAAGATCGAACAAGTCTGGGTTCATGAATTTCTGTGCGCGCAACAACTCAGTCCTCAAATTTCCAAGTGTTGTTTGCTGGATAGCCCTTTGTAATTTATAGTGCCTTTTGAATTTGAATTCGACCATTCCCCCCACATTCAGTTCATTAATGCTTGATTGGCGGCATATTTTCGAGAATCTAGCCCATAATGTTCACCTTAATTACCTACCGCCCGCTCCATTTGGTCTCAAACAAAGCATCACATCATGAATAGTGACTGTAACGGTCACTTTCCAGCTGACCCATGCGGCAGCGCAGTTACCCTTGTGTTGTCGTAGACCCTATGACACTTCGCTACTGCGCAGTCTTGACATCGTGTAGATCCCAGGCAGAGTAGTTTATAGTCTTGCACCACCTTTCAGCTGCCTGGAGTGCTAAGACTGTGCTTCTGTTAGCTAGTCAGATGGCCGAGCCCCTTGTGTATGTATTCAAATGACTACCAATGACTTTTCCTGGGAAGAGTTCTCCACTTAACTTTACCAATTGCATTGCGCCACCATTTGTGATCTCCTTAATAACATACGATCCCAGCCAATGCATTCTAAGCTTCCCTGGTAATTATCAAGCATACTATCATATAACAACACCAAATCATTCACCTTAAAGGTGCGCAACTTCATATGTCGATCATGCTAGGCCTTTTCGCGCTACTTTTGGACATGCTGGTGAAATCCAGTCAAAAGTCATTCTTCCTCGAGCTCCTCCAACTGCATGAGCCTCTCCTCCAGGGCAGTTGCAGCCATGCAATCCTTCACTAGCTGTGCTTCTGCCCAACGAGTTAGGTACTCTGTCATAGTGATAATATACATCACACCCGTTTTTCCTTGAGGTTTGATAGGTCCTACAAAATCTATTGCCCACTTTTCAAAAGGTTGCAACGTCATCTGTGGGCTCAAAGACATTTTGTCCCTCTACAGTGGATTACCTGTTCTTTGACATACATTGCATTCATTGCAATGTGCTTTTGAATCTAGATGAAGGATTGGCCACCACAACCTGACGCGTATAATCTTCTGCACGGTCGCTCTTCCCACATAATTTCCTCCCGCAGTGCCCCCATGAGTGTCCACGAGGATGCTACTTCGTTCAAATTCGGGTACATACCTTCGAAATATTTCATCATTCCCCATCTTGTATAGATGCCCAACAATGACAGAGAAACCGACTGGATGCACCACTAATGCCTTCTTCTGCTGGACAAGGTATTCTTTCGGCACAGTTCTGGTTGTTAGAAAGTGAATTATATCTTCAAAATGTCCATCCGCTACACGCACAGCAAAGAGCTGTGTGTTGGGTAATCCTTCCTCTAGACTAGTATGTTCCTCCCTGTCTCAATGCATGACAGGTGATCTGGTCCCACATTCAATCATCCAGGATTCACAACAACTTCGAAATCATATTCTTAGAACAATAAAATACATTTGCATATGCGCCCTCCCAACACAGGCTTATTGACCAAGTACGTCAACGCGGAATGATCTGTAACATCTTAAACTGTCCTCCTAGCAAGTAGTGTCGATACTTCTGGAGCACAGACACCATAGCTAGTCCCTTGTGCTCAGTGGTGAAATAGTTCTTTTTTGATTTAGATAATCTACGAATAGGGTGATCTAAGCCTTCTCCACCATCCTGTGTTAGTACTACCCCTAGTGCTATACATGACGCATCAACATGGACATGAAACTCTTTCTTCCAGTTCGAGAAGACCAGAATCAACGCAGTAACCATCTTTTATTTCAATACATCTAGGATTTTCTTACAGTTATCGTTCTAGCAAAATGTGACATCCTTTTTCAACAACTTTTCCATCGGTGCGGTGATCTGGGCATATCCTTTGATGAACTTCCTATAGTACCCCATATGTCCCAGAGTAGTGCACAGATTTTTTGCACTCCACGACACTTCCAAATTCAGAATCACCACGATTTTCACGGGGTTTACCATCAACCCTTGTTTATAAACCACATGCCCCAATAGGTTCCCAAAAGGAATGAGGAACATACACTTCTTGAGGTTGAGCACGATTTGATATCTTCGGCATGTATCCAACATCAAGCGCAAGTTCACTACATGGTACCTAACTAGCCCAAATATAGTCCAGTCATCAAAATAGACCTCCAAGAACTTATGAATATATTCCTTGAATGCCGCAACAACCACGCGCGAAAATATAGTAGGTGCATTCTTCAATCCAAACAACATGACAATATATTGAAAGCAACCCCACTCAATCGTGAAGGTTGTCTTGCTCCTATCCTCCGGCGTGATTTTGATCTAGTGGTACCCTGAGAACCGATCAGTGAAAGAATATGCTTCCTGACCACCTACATTGTCCAACACCTCATCCGTGAATGGAGTTGGGAATGGATCATGTACACACGCGTCATTCAATTTTTTGAGATCCACGCATATTCTTATTTTGTCCTTCTTCTTATTTTCTTGTACCACCATTGGGATTACCCAATTGGATTCTTCCACAGGCTCAATGATGCCTACCACGAGCATCTTGTCTAGTTCTATGCAGACCTTCTCCTTGTATTTTGAATTTAAGCGATACGTTCTCTACTTAACTGGCTTCACGTCAGGTTTTAACGTGATCTTAATTACCCCTAAATCTCTGAGTATTCCCTTTAAATCCATAAACTTAGTCGGGAATAAGTCCTGATATTCGCGGAGTAATTCAGTGATCTTATCCACTGTCACATCGTCCCAATAGTCTCCAATCTTTGAGAATTTAGGTTCCACCTTCGTACCAATATTTACCTGCTTAGTCTTCATTGGTGCGGTTATGTCTGGGTTCTCAATTTGTGGTCCCTAAACCTCGCGGTGGCCTTCCATCTCTAGAATGTTAATTTTCCACGGATCTTCGTCTTCTTTTTCAGCAGTTACATTATAACATTCCAGCGTGCAACTCAGCTAAGTAGCTCATTTAGGCTAAATCAATTCTACAGCTCCTGTGGTATCCTAAAGATGGTTTCTTTTACCTCTTGTAGCACTTCATCAATACTGTCCAACCCATCCTCAAAACTGAAGGTTATCATGAACCTTTTGCGTAGAAAATCCCATTCACCTGTCTCGTGGTGTAGCTATGTTTCCATATACCAATTCATTGGTATAACATCCAGGGTATGACAAAATAGGTGCACCCACTCAGGTTGTGGCTTTTCTCCATAGGCCTCCGTCCACTTAGCCAGATTCATGCGTGGATCATCTTGCCAATTGTACTTATCTGTCAGTCGCACCCTAAGCTTCCCAAATCGTATGCACATCATTCCCCTACATTTGTGCCAGTCACTAAAGCTCCCTTTGTGTGTACCCCACCATCTCGCGGGAATAACATGCAGTACCTAGTCTAAGACCTGGAAGCGTTGCTTTTCCGGCACCTCCCTTTCAAATTTATTCAAGAAGGTATCTATCTCACTTAGACCATCATAAGTAGGCAAGTCTATTACTTCTATCGATACGCAACGTAGGGACCTTGTCATCATATTACAATTCAATTTAGTTACCTTAAGTAACTGATTATGCCATCTCTCTGTTTCCTCATTCGAATCTGAAGTACAGGAGATTTTGCGCTTCCATGCAATCTGCCCATCCGCAGTGGGATTCACCCTGTCCGGTTTCACACTGTTATCTTATAGATGCAGTCCAAATCATCATCACTTCATATTCATGCACCGGCTCTGTATAGTGCGATCCTTCAGCGGGGTCAAGCAATTACGTGTAGCAACTTCTTTTCAAAAATCATTTTTCTTTTTCAGATTGATCACCCTGTTCATGTTAGTGGCCCAACCAATTCCTAAGAGTGCGGGGTAGGAATTGCTATCATCAATAATCTCTATCACTTCAAAGTCTGCCAGCGTGCTTGCTCCCTCAATATCCACAGTTATTCCTAACAATCACCCCATGGGTATTATTTTCTACCAGTTCGCCATCCTTAGCTGAATTGGAGACCACTATAGCATAGGTCGCCCCATTCGCTCCCATGTCCGTTTCAATAGAACATTCACATTTGATCCTAAATCCAGTATGACTTCATCCATCTCATATTTTCTGATCTGAGTGGTTAGTCTCATCTCTCTTCCCGTTCTGGTCTTATGTTTTCCAATCTTCCTGACTACGCACGGTTCTCCTGGCGTGGTCCCAACGCATCTATTGATGAGTTCCTATAACCCTTTTACCACCTTAATGCCGAGCAGTAGCTTCAGACATGCTTCCAAGAACGTTGTGAGCATAGATGGGTCCATCTCCAACTCTGGTTTATCTTTTCTTCCTGAAGTGGAGGCATCAACGAAGCTCTTCTTAGCTTCCATGAAGGTTTCTCGAGTGTGCTCCAAATCAAACTCTGCTTCTTTCGCCGAAGCTTTACGAACCGAAGTACTATCTTCTGGTTGTTTACCTTTGTCATCTCCCATCGCGATTCCACTTTGGAGCACATTATTCACATTTAGATCTTCCTCGCGCGGCTCAGACCTCATTATCTGTGGGTTTTGAGTTGGGGGAGGTGACAACACTCCTTTGTCACGTATCCTAGCTATTAGTGTAGGACAATCTTCTATCTCATGATCAAACAAGGTGCAATACAAACATGACGGGCGTGTTGGATTCATGCAATCGTGGGCATAATGTCCCGGCCCTCCACAATTGTAGCATATCAACTGTGTGCGACCTCTTCCAGGTCCTCCTCTACCTCGACCTCGTCCGCACCCCTGAAATCCTATTCGCGCCATTCCTATATTTTGGTCAAGGGGCTGCGTTTTGGCCTGAAATCTGTAGGTGGGAGTTCTATCCATCATTAACTCATAGCTTCTACAAGTGCACTCATTGTGTCCCACTGACCTACAAAATTTGCAGAACAAATGTTGCGAATTTTGCGTATACTTCTGTAACAAGTGACAATTGTCTGTGGCATGTTTCCCTGCTATTTAACAAATCGCGCACCATAAGGCAAGTTTCATGCTAGGTCCTTCTTGTGCTTTCAGTCTCAAGGGCATCGGTCCTCCTCCTGCGTCGTAATTTTCTAAAACTGGGCAGTGGTCCTTGTCATGACCATGACCCTTGCATTTTACGCACCATACCTCTTCGCACACTTCTGGTCGAGATGTCCTGTCTTGTTTCAGGCTCTGCATCTCAAGGCATAAATTCTTTAGTTGTGTGTGGATCTGCTAAACTCCTAAGTTAGGATCCTGCATTGGAGTCTCATGTAGCCTCATAGCAATCTCTAAGGCCTCCACCTGAGTCGTTATCTTCTGTTGTGATAGCGCACTCTTTAAATGTGGCATTAGCAAAGCTACAAACCACTTGCAATGTTGTCCATCTGTCGAATTCATATTAGCTTCACGAATCATACATTTCAGCCTGTGATCCATCTCCCAAGGAGTCTCACTTGGTAGCATCATGATCTCTTTGAATCCAATGATTGAATGTGCTTCAGACTTCGGCCTACTAAATTATTTCTTTAGCACTGCTTGGATATCTGCGATTCCTGCATTTGGATTATCATTGGAGGCTTAATATACCAGGTCAACACATGGTCTTGTAGGGCTCTAACCAGTGTTGCTTTCTTTATATTGTCATCTGTAACTCCTTGTGCTTCCCATACATCCCTTACCATGAACTAGAATTGGTCTGGATCCTCATTTCCCAAACATTTGAACACAGGAAACTTCACTGTGCTTTCCATATTGAATCGCGGTGGTGGTGGAGGTGGTACAGGTGAAGATGGAGGTGATGGTGGTGATGCTAGTGGTGGTGTGGGTGGGGGTGGTATTCATGGAATTTTTTGCCTTATCAGATGGATCACACTTCGCAGTGAGACCTTCGCGAGCTCTTCCTCGTCCCCTCGTGGAGATAAAATTAAGGGGCTAGTTTCTGGTCCTTTATTTCCTTCATTCCTGTAAGTTTTTCCACTTCACGTAGCCCCAAACATCAAGGTAACTGCATAACCCTCTTTTTGCACAATATGATTTTAATCCAACTATTCAAAGACTTTACGTACTTACCTCGCGGTCCTTTGAGAAAGCGTCACTCGGCCTCGCTGTAGCTAACTGAGGTGTCAACCGCGAACTCAGTAATGAATCCCCCTATAATATGATTGAGCCAATGATCAACAACGTGCATGATCTTATCCTCTGATGCTTCCAACCTTTGCACTAACTCTGGGGTCCACACAATAGGACTGTCAAGTTTCCACCTTCCTTGGCTATCTGCTAGCTTTGTGATCCACTCGTATATCTCAATAGGGAAGGACACGAAGAATATTTTGTGGATCTCTATGTACATGTAGTAGAAAAACCACTCTTCTTTTGATAGTCGTAGGTTCCTATTCTCCTGTGCTGCGAACTCATGAATTATTCTGTCCAACGAGCCTTCAATTTCCTTCTTAGTTAGATTCTAGTGATACAACATCAAACATCTCTATGCAGATTATGGTCCCGACAACGGAACCATTTGTTGGCTTGAGGAGTCTTGACCCAGGTTCAGAGTTATTTAGCCAAACAAATCCCTACACTACTAGCCCTTTTGGCATCAGCCCGTGGAGTGTGGACTGAAGTCTCACCCAAAGCAGTATGGGGGGATGCTGGAACCAAGTTTCTGCACCCTTGAGATGTCTCTGGTGTCGATTTAGTCCAATGGTGCCTACCTTCCCACAGGTTACTTCATGCACTGTTCTAACCTTAAATACCTTCGCGATCGGTTATAATTATCTTCTGCGCAGCCCTAACCAGGGGCTGAGATGCTTTTGCATTGATATGGTAGCAACCTACACTATTCCCCCAAACTACACTGCGAATCTTACTTATCTTCTTATAGATGTTAGTCAACTTCATGTAAACAAATATTCTATCTCACATTCACTTAATCAACACAGTCATATATATTTCCGCAACATATAAACAATAGAAGTGCAATTTATACCCAATATATTCAATGCATAAAACAGGAAATAAATACACAGAATTGATATGAAACTTCTCTTTATTAATGCTTCCAACTATTACAGACTCGACTCGCCCTACACACTCAGCTGCAGGGGTCTGCGCACTCAGTTGCAGACTACTAGGCTTCTGCACACTCAGCTACAGAGCCTTCTCTTAATATACGAACCAAACTAGACTTTACACTTTTGTTCTTCCTCTATGCTTCTATTCGATGTTAGATTAGATGATGCCTTTATCTACTTAGAGCCTCGCTCTATTTATACAATCCCATGGTCTACGGAACATGGGTATATCTCTACAGCCAACATTACATTACAAAATTGAGGGTGAACAACCTTATGACTCGTTTACAAGTTACATGCTCCGCACCCACTAAATGTGGAGTCTTTACATCAGAGTTACAATTTTTAACCAAAATCTGGGCTCTAAGTCCCAAAACTTCTCTTGGGGGATCCTGCACCCAACACTATGCCTGTGAATGTACTAACCTGATGCCTCTATCATGCAAATATTGTACTTAGTTTGATCATGAGACAAAGAACTGTCCTACGCTGATAGAGAGGATACGCAATGTTGGGCGGCGGATCCCCCATGTAATGGTTTTGGTGCTTAAAGCCCACAATTTTGGGTAATGGTATTGTAAAGGCTCCGCATAGTGCACATAGTGCGAATTGTAATAAGTCAAGTCAAGGGGTTGTCCGCCCTCAAATATTGTAATTGAATATAGAGTGGGTCGGCCTACCCATGGTCCGTGGACCATGGGAATGTATAAATAGAGCGAGGCTCTAAGTGAAGAGGGAAAATTTTGAGTTTGTTCTAGATTATTATGGGTTTTTGAATGTGATATTCACTATGAGTCTGTAAGTCTGAGTCTTGGGTTGTAGGAGTAGGAAGGAGGATCTACAGCTGTGTGTGTAGAGGCTTGGAAGAGTCCGTAGCTGTATGTGTAGCCCCCTGCAGCTTTGTGCGCAGAGTGGAATTGGATTGTACTAGAACAGAAGGTTAATAAAAGATAAGTGGCTTTCGAAATATTGTGCATCTAATCTGTGTGGTTATGTTTCGGTTATATCCTTGCATCTTTTTATAGTTTATGATTGTGCGCACTAGTTATAAATGTTAAATGAGTAAATAAGAATACTGGGGCCATAAAATTTAGTCAGATCTATAATAATAAAACCGCAAGGGTAAAGGATCTAGGCAGCGCCTCTTCGCGCTCTGTACAGAGCTACGCGAAGGTTAGACAGCTGCGCGGAGTAGCGCAAGCATGTAGGATTGGCTTGCGACCTTCCCAGAACTCATCAAGACATCCCTAGGGTGCAGAAACCTAGTTCCAGCGTCCTCCCATACTACCTCGGGTGAGACCTTAGTCCGCGCTCTGTGGACTATTGCCAAAAGGGCCGGTAGTTTCGAGATTTGTTTGGCTAAAACACTTCTGAACCTGGGTCAGGCCCCATCAAGCCAACAAATGGTTCCGTTTCTGTGACCGAGATCTGCCTAAGGGATGTTTGATATCAGAACACTAGAATCCTATGAAGAAGGAAATTGAAGATTGGTTGGATCAGAAGCTTCACGAGTTCGTGACAAAAGAAAACAAAACTCCACAGATATCCAAGAGGTGGCTGGATCGATACGTATATACAGAAATCCATGAGATCTTCTTTTCGTCCTTCTCCTCGGAGCTGTATGATTGGATTGCGAGGTTAGCCGACAGCTAGGGAAGGTATAAGCTCGATAAACCAATAGTGTGGACTCTGGAGTTAGTACGCAGGCTAGAGGAATCAAAGGATAAGATCACACGGGCCGTAGACCATTTGCTTCACTGGATAATAGGAGGGTTTATCACTGAATTTGCCTTAGACACGACTGTAAGCTACAATGAAGCAGAAAGATGTTTTCTCAAGGGACAATGAGGTAATTACATCAAATATTTGAATACTTGGATTAATATGTTGTTATGTGAAAAACAGGTGATGCGAATACATTAATTATTGGAACGACGTGAACCAGAAAGGTCTATAAAGGTATCGGAGGGTTAGGAAACAATCCTTTAATTTCACCTTCACGAGCAAGCGAGGAAGAGCGTGATCGGGTTTCTCCGAGGAGTGTGGTCAGTTTGATAAGATAGCGTATTCTGCAGTTATCACCTCCACTTATGCCACCACTTGCGTCACCTACTTCACCTCGATCTTCACCCACCCCACATCCACCACCCCCATGGTTCAACATGGAAAGTGCGATTAAGCTACCCGTATTCAGAGGAGTAGGAAATGAGGACTCGGATCAGTTCTAGTTCGTGATAAGAGCAGTGTGGGAAGCACAAGGGGTTACGAATGATAACATTAAAAAGGCTACATTGGTAAGCACGCTGCAGGATCACACATTGACATGGTATATCAAGCACTTGAATGATCACCCAAATGTAGGAATAATAGAGATCCAGATTACGTTGAACAGAGAGTTCAGCCGCCCGAAATTAGAGACGCAGTCAATCATCAGATTTAAGGAGATCGCGATGCTTCCAAGCGAGACCCCCTAGGATTTGGATCAAAGACTGTAGAGTATGATCTGTGAGACTAATATGACGCTAACAGATGCGCAACATCGCTCGTGGTTTGTGGTGTCTTTGACACCTCACCTGAGGACAGCGCTATCACAGCAGAAGCTTTCAACCCAGGCCGAGGCATTGGAAATGGCAATGAGGTTGCATGAAACACCGATACAGGATCAAGGGCTAGGAGTTCAACAGATTTACGGGCAGCTACAAAATCTCTACCTAGAAATGCAGAGCTTGAAGCAGGATAGGGTACCACGGTTAGAGGCACGCAAGGAAGTGTGGTTTATAAAATGCAAAGGCTAGGGCCACGATAAGGATCATTGTCTGGTATTCGCAAATTACTTGGTAGGAGGGGGGCCAATTCCGTTGGGACTAGAGGCATAGGCAGGGTCAAGTGCAGCACCCACGCTTTGGTGCACGATCTATCAGGTGGGAGGAAAGCACACAATGGATAACTGTCATTTGTTGCAGAAGTATACCCAGACTCCGCAGCAGCTGTTTTGTAATTTCTGTAGATCAGTGGGTCATGATGAGCAAACGTATTGAAGCTACAAGTTAATGATGGATCGGATTCTAGCCTATAGGATGCAGACAGAAAAGTGAGGCCTCGACCCAGCCGCAGGGATGGCGTGCGCTGGATTTTAGGGATGAGGTCGAGGAGGAGGAGGAATGGGGCTAGGAAGGGGCCGAGGACAATCAATCTATTACAATTGCGAAGGACCAGGACACTACGCTCGCAATTGTACCAACCCAACAAGAATATCTTGTTCATACTATGAGCAGTTTGATCATGAAATGGTAAATTACCCTACGTTGATCGCACAGATGCGTGAGAAAGGGGTAATTCAGCCTAATATGACGCAGAATATTCAAATGATGAGGTCTGAACCACACGAAGAAGACCCCAACATGAACATGGTGCTTAGAAGTGGTGTGACCATAGGGGAAGATAAGGGAAAGCAGACTGAGGAAGATACATGGGTTCGCAAGGCCGCTACAAAGGAACCTGAGTTTGACTTGGAACACGCAAAGGAGATGTTTACGGAAGCTAAGAAGAGCTTCATGGAGGCATCTAATTCAAGTAGTAAGGATCAACTGGAGCCACGAATGGATCCTTCTATGCTTAATACCTTTTTAGAGACATGTATGAAGTTGTTGTGCAATAATAGAGTAGTGAAAGGACTACAAGAATTGATAACTAGATGCGCAGGGTCAAGGGAATTGTGTGTAGTTTGGAAACTAGGAAAGCATACATTGCGCACCAGGAGGGAAATGAGATTAACAACGCAGATTGGTGAATATGAAATGGATCAGGTAATTCTGGAGCTAGGTTTAGACGTGAATGTGTTACCAAAGCAGACATGGGAACGCATGGGTAGGCTCGCATTATAGTGGTCCCCTATTCAATTACGGATGGCAAACCAACAAAATATCTTGCCCATAGGAAGGTTGCAAGGGGTAACAATGGACATCGAAGGCACGAGCACACAGACAGACTTTGAAGTAATAGAGATTGTTGATGACAATAACCCTTACCCCATGTTTCTAGGAATAGATTGGGCCACTAATATGAATGGAGTCATCAACTTGAAGAAGCAGAAGATGATATTTGAGAAAATGTCCCTTAGCGTAGTAGTTCTACTAGATCCGGCTGAAGGTGGGCGCTACACTAAACCTGTGTGCACAACAATGACAGTGATGATGAGCTGGATTGCATTTACTAGATAACGATGCAAGACTAGGATTAGGTGAACCCGACTGAAGATGGGAGAATCTCATGGGAGTGCGACAGTTCCTGTACTTCGGATTCAAATGAAGAGATAGAACGCTGGCAGAATAGGTTACATGAAGTAACAACGCTGGATTGCAACATGATGATTAGATCACTATGGTGCATGGCGATTGAAGCAAGGGAAATGACAACAAATGATGGGGTAACAGGGGTGGATGAATTCTTAGACCAATTTTAAAGCATGGTACTGGAACAACAGTGGTATGGTGCGATGGAATGGGCATTGCACGTGGCACCCGCGAAATAGTGGAAGATATATCAAGGAAGTTTGGGTAGTTGGAGCAAATGTTGTAGGATGATGCATGTAAATTTTAGAAGACCCCAACTAAGGTGGATTGGTGGAAAAGGGAAAACAACTTGCAAGCACACCTTTGCCGATGGGTATAGACGTATATCGAACAGATTGTTCCAGCACACAACAGTATTACAATAGCAGACCTAAATAGGGCACATTGGCAGAAGAAAAGGATCACACTGCCAAGTGCGAGGGGGGAAGTGTTCGCCAAGGTATGCGGAGTCATGAATAGGGGAGAGCAGATACAATGTGAAAAAGGGGACCTTCGTGTCCTAGTGGTTAGATGGGCGTATACGACGCTATGCAAGAATTTGGCCTCGAAGTCGAGTTTGAGGCTGTAGAATGGTATAAGAACTGAGGAACCTCCGCAAAAGGCCGTGGATGTAGCAATGTCGGTGAAGAGAACAGTGCGCGAAGTCCGGACTGAAGAACTCACAAGACCGCGCGAAGAGGAGTATGAAGGGATTCAGAAAGCCATTCGACAAGGGAATGTGCAACTTCATGAATTGGAAAGAAACAGGGTACTACTGAGAACGAAGAAAATGATGCTAGATGTAGAGATTAAATAGCTGGAAAAGGAGCTAAAGGAAGAATTTCTGAACGAAAAGCTTGGAAAGTTGTAGCTGGATATGCGCAAAGCTAAGGATGGACTGGAGAAGTATGACGCGAGCTAGTTGGTCGAATGTCGTGGTTAAGGACGCACCTCACTCTCAAGGGAACGCAAGAGAGTGCACCGCATCCAACAACGTGTGTAGCAGCGACAATAGAGACGGTGTCATGGGTTCTCCACCAAGATGTGATAACGGTGCACCAAGGGGGTGCGACCACCTGACTAGCCGAAGAGGAGATAATCTCACCACTCTAGATAGTTGAAAGAGAGTGCGGGACTATAAAATAGTCTATTAAGGAGCTGCACGACAATAGGGGTGTGCGCAGGGTCGATATGTCACAAGGGTCGTGGTCACGCAGAAGGGGCTACACTGCTACATGTATAAACAAGGAAGTGACCATTGTTGTCACTATTCATGATAAGATGTTTGAGTTAAGGCGAAAAAGAGCAGGCGATGGGCATTTAAGACACAAAGTCCGAACTAGATTTGAAATGATCTATTGCCAGTATAGCATTAATGAGCCAGAAAAGGGGGGAACGGTTGAATTTGAATTTCAACGGGCCTATAAATCATAGGTGATTCTCCACCAAACAACCCTTGGCATTTTGCGAATTGAGTTGTTGCGTTATCAAGCGAGCATGAGCCTGATGAATGTGGAGGTTGTAAGAGCAAGTTCATGGATTGAAGTGTTGCCAAAGGATACACAGGAGTCCGTTACTAGAATAATGACAACAACCAAGGGAGCTGTGCAAAGTTTTGCACCACTGGTAGGGGATGCACCAGAAAACCCTAAATTGCCACGGATGTCGAGGCCCAAGAAGGACCCACGGGCAGCAAGACCAGTCCATATGTCTCTGCGAAATCCGTGGTTCAACAAACTGTCGATCGAAGAAAAGGGAAAAAAGGTTAATATTGAGAGCAATGATGATGAGGAGGATCCTCAAACCTTTGTAGAAGAAATGGAACCAGAGGAAGAGATGGAAGAAGACATCCAACCAGTACGCACCACATCAAAGCTGCCCAAGTATGTCCCTTCGTGAAAAGGGAGGGTAAAGGTACCTAAATATTTGGATGTTGTTAAAAACACACTCAACACCCCGTTCATCCCCAAGGGAGTTCTGTTTGAAGGGTCGGCTCTGGGCCGCATACCCACTATGAAGTTTGAGGACTAGGACCTCGCGAATAGCGTGAAATTCCCTCATTTGGAAACTAGTCAGTTGATGGAACAGAGCACAGAGGGGGAAGTTATAACACTGTAGCCACAGACATGGCTGCATGGGGTGGAGGAGGTCGGGGTACTCCACCTCCTATTGATTCCACACTTCCATTGGGCCCCAGTCACGATATTTGTTATCAGGCAACTACTTTGCCTGGTGCTTGATGGGTACTTGTGGCTAGAGGAGCCCATCCCCATCATGGCGGAGCTCATTCATAGGACCACTCGGGCTTCCCTATATGGGAAGGGACCCTGTAGAAATAACTAGCACAAGAGGAGACGTTGTGATTGCGAAGGCCATGAAAAAGAAGTATAAGTTGGAGAAAAAGCAGAGTGGTTACGTTATTACTAGTATTCAGAACAAAGGGGTCTATGTCACTACCTAGTTGTTGGTAGGGAAGGTGATGAGAAAATGTCGTGGCAATGAGGTACCAACAACAGTCATCACGTTGGCCGAGAAATGTGTAGAAGGAGTATGGTTCAACTAGGTGCAGTTCCTCTGCGATGATTTCCTGACAAACTGCAGGGAGGCCCAAGAGCAGGGTAAGACCTTCCACTGCGTGGTTGCTCTTATCCATCCTGTTGGTTATAGGAGAATTTCCTGAGGATAGTTAGTTTCCTCCCGTTGACCAAGATTGGCCAGAAGCAAAAAAATATGCGTCGCTATGGGCGACGAAGGATGCCACGCAAATCCGAGAAACCAAGATCTTTTAGGTACTAATGGAGGTGAGTGTATGGCTATGGATCAACAAATGGCATGCCTATTTGCCTCGGTATACAACATTCTGAAGATCTTTGCAAACTTTAAAGCTGATATGCATAATGTGTATATCAGGGTGCGGAAGGATCCAGAATAGAGGTGGACCACACTCCCCTTCATCGCGATAGATGACACTGTTTTCGTGGTACTAGACACATGGCCACCGAAATGGCGTGCACCAGCTTTGGTGGTGTGTGATGAGATGGAGATTCAAAGGCAGAAGGCTGTCGCCAATTTTCTAGCACAACAAAAGTAGAACGAACAGCTAGTGGAAGAAGTACGGGTGTCCCGAGAGGCAGTGAAGGTCGTCGTGGAAAACATAACAACAATTAGGAATACTATGACACTAGAAGAAAGAGGCCCGAACTTGACCACAGGGCATGGGGCAGATGATACGACAGAAGGCGCAGACCCAAGCACCACCTTAACACAATTGAAATGGCCGCGCATGACAGAATGAACTGGGCCACGGAAGAAGGCCAAGGCTTCCAAGTTGGATGGGGAGCCTATTACATTGACTGAGGGTGACTTATGTGACATCGGCGATACAGTTCATGAAGTCACTAGGGAGGTGCTCCAGGAGGCAATAATGGAGTAGCAGAATGTGTTAGGGGCACTCAAAATGCAACTTCAGGAACTTTAGGTGCAGCCTCCACAGCAGGGAATGGTAGCCACCTATGGCACTACGGGTACATCAGCAACCGAGTAGTTACTGCGGGCCAGAATGGCTAATACCGTCATGCTACTGGAAGGAGCACTAACATCAGATAACGTAGAGGAAAAAGTCGTAGTAGGCCGGCTCAAGGGACTTGGATTAAACTTGGCTGCCCTTCCATGAGAAATATTATACCAGCTACAGGATGGAGCGACGATAGAGCTTCACGCTAGGGAAGGACGCGCAGTACATACGCTCAGTGAACAACGAATCAACATTGAGTCATTGAGCCTCCAACGTGATGAAGCGGTAGCACAAACTCAGCAGTTGGAGAAAATCTTTGAGGAAGCATGTCACCACGTTATCGAGCTCAAGATTGTAGTAGACTTACTAATAGGCATACGGATCCACAAATTGGCTAGTGGATTTCGTGAGGTGAAGGAGGAAGTAAAGAGGATCTAGTTGGACCTCAACTTGTAGATCATGGAGTTGAGGCTGAAGGCACAACCCTCTAAACTGCTGGAGGTCAGAGAGCAGTGGCACCATAACATTCAAGCAGGGTTGGAAGAAATAGAGCGCACCATACAGGATTACACTGGCTTGCTAGATCAGTCACTCATCACCCTCACTTCACTGCAGGATGACCCAACACTACAATGGTTGGAGACAGAAGTGTGGGAGTTGTAGCAGGCTTACAACAATGTTCATGTGACCCTGCAGATGGTCGCCCTTACTCAGCGGTTGGCCAAGATGAGGGAGGACTAGGCTCTAAAGGCCCAGGTGAATGTCGCGCGTCAGAAAGAAGTAGTGCTTAAAGAATGCATCCAACCTTGGCTCGAGGAAGCATTCACGGTCGCCACCAAGATCGAGGGAAAGCTAGCACAGGTGCAGGGCATATATGCACTCAGGTAAGGAATTGCACCTGACAATGAAACATTGGAGATATGTGCACAACGGGTATAGCAGACAGTGGAAGAATGTGTTGTGGGTGTAAGTGAAGCGCAGAGATTGTTTGATGAACTTCGCGCGAAGATCACCGCACTAGTTGAGTGACTCGGGATGAGTCACGATGATTGTGTTGGGGGCTTGTTGGGCAACGGATCCCCCGCATAATGGTTTTGGGGCTTAAAGCCCACAATTTTGGCTACTGGTATTGTAAAGGCTCCGCATAGTGCGCAGAGCGCGAATTGTAATAAGTCAAGTCAAGGGGTTGTTCGCCCTGAAATATTGTAATTTAATATAGAGTGGGTCAGCCTACCCATGGTCCACAGACCATGGGAATGTATAAATAGAGCGAGGCTCTAAGTGAAGAGGGAAATTTTTGAGTTTGTTTTGGATTATTATGGGTTTTTGAATGCGATATTCGCTCTGTGTCTATAAGTCCGAGTCTTGGGTTGTAGGAGTAGGAAGGAGGCTCTTCAGCTGTGTGCATAGAGGCCTAGTAGAGTCCACAACTGTGTGTGTGGACCCTTGTAGTTGAGTGCGCACGGTGAAATTGGATTGTACTAGAACAAAAGGTTAATAAAAGATAAGTGGCTTTTGGAATATTGTGCATCTGATCTATGTGGTTATGTTTCGGTTATATCCTTGCATCTTTTTATAGTTAATGATTGCACGCACTGGTTATAAATGTTAAATGAGTAAATAAGAATATTGGGCCCACAAAATTTAGTCAGATCTATAATAATAACACCGCAAGGGTAAAGGATCTAGGCAATGCCTCTTCGCGCTCTGTACAGAGCTACGCGAAGGTCAGACAGTTGCGTGAAGCAGCGCAATCATGTAGGATTGGTTTGCGACCTTCCTAGACCTCATCAAGACATCCCTAGGGTGTGGATACCTAGTTCCAGCACCTTCCCATACTATCTCGGGTGAGACCTCAGTTTGCGCTCATCGGACTGTTGCCTAAAGGTTGGTAGTTTCGGGACTTGTTTAGCTAAAACACTTCTAAACCTGGGTCAGGCCCCATCAAGCCAACACATGACAAAGGGATGCTACCACCGCAACCGACTCAGAACCTACAGATGATGAGGGTTGAGCCTCACAAAAAGGATCCAAATGTGAATATAGTGCTCCAAAGTGGAATTGCAATGGGCAATGATAAGGGGAAACAACCCGAAGACATCGCATGGCTTCGTAAAGCTCTGGTGAAGGAGGTTGAGTTTGATTTGAAGTGCACATGCAAAACGTTCATGGAAGAAAAGAAGAGCTTCGCTAAGGCCTCTACCTCGGGGATCAGGGATAAGCCTGATCAAGAAATGGACCCTTCTATGCTTACGACCTTTCTAGAAACCTGCATGAAGCTATTGCACGATAGAAAGGCTATGAAAGGGTTGCAAGAACCTATAAATAAATGCACGGGAAACACTCTGGGTGAATAGTGCGTGGTACAGAATATTGGTAAGCATAAAGCAATGACAGGGCGTGAGATGAGACTAACCTTGTATATAGGAGAATATGAAATGGATAAGGTTATTTTGGATCTAGGTCAGACGCGAATGTTTTACCAAAGCATACTTGGGAGTGGATGGGAAGACCCATGCTGCAGTGGTCTCTGATTCAGTTAAGGATGGAAAATTAACAGAACATCATCCCCATGGAACGATTGCAAGGAGTAACTGTAGATATTGAAGGCACAAGTGTATTGGCTAACTTTGAAGTGATAGAAACTATGGATGACAACAAACCCTACCCTACGCTCCTTGGCATTGATTGGGCTACTGACATGAATGGGATAATCAAGCTAAAGAAGTGAAAGATGATATTTGAAAAGAAATTACTTCGTGTAATAGTCCCCCTAGATACTGCTGAAGGATCTTGCTATACTAAACTGGTACGCGATTATGAGAGCGATGATGATTTGGACTACATTTATAAGATAATAGCGCGAGACCAAGATTGGGTGAATCCAATGGCAAATGGACGGATTACATGGGATCGTGAGAGTTCTTGCACCTCAGACTCTGTTGAAGAATTAGAGCAGTAGCAGAATTGACTACATGAAGTAACCATGCTGAGCTACAACATGATGACTTGGTCGCTGTGCTGTGTATCATTAGAGGTACGAAATTTTCCCACTTACGATGGCTTGAAAGATTTAGAAGTATTTTTGGATACATTTGAGAGGGAAGTACTAGAGAAGTAGCACTTCCAGGCTTTGGACTGAGCATTGCGCGCTACGCTCGCAAGATGATGGGGTACGCACAAGGGTAGTTTTGACGATTGGCGTGACTGTAGGAGGATGATGTGAACATGCTTTGGGAAGTCGAAGGTATGAATAATAGACAAATATGATGGGAAGGATGATCTACACGCACACTTGGCCAAATGGGCTAAGGCTTATGGAGCGAAGTCCCAACCTAAATGGGTGCACTTGTTCTGTCACACCTTGGATGTCATCCCAATGAATTGGTAATTGGAAATAGAGCTCCGCCATGGTACAAGTGAATGGGATATTTTGTGTGAAGGATTCATAACGACGTTCATCTTTGAAGATGGTTTTGACTGTATTGGCAGAGCATTACAAGAAGTTAAAGCAACAATCTTTAAGATACCATAGGATCCTTTGGATCTGACCCAACCCGATTGGACTACTCAGCTGAGCCACGTGTTGGAATGCTATAACGCGACTACTAAAGAAGAAGATGGGGATCCATGAAAAATTAATATCACTAAAACCAAGGGTCATCGTGAGGTCGAGGGTCCACAGATTGAGAATCCTGATATAGCCGCATCACTGAAAATGAAACAGGTAAATATTGGTACGGAGGCGTAGCCCAAATTCGCGAAGATTAGATATTACTGGGATGACGCGACGATACATAAGGTCATCTAATTTCTCCGTGAATACCACGATTTGTTCCCTACCAAGTTTACGGGGCTAAAGGGGATAATAGGAAACCTGGGCATTATGAAGATCACGTTAAAACCCGATGCGAAGCTGGTTAAGCAAAGACCTTACCGTCTCAATATGAAGTATAAGGAGAAGGTCCACTTAGAGCTAGACAAGATGCTCGTGGCAGGCATCATTGAGCTGATAGAAGAATCTGATTGGGTAAGCCTAATGGTGGTACAAGAAAAGAAGCTGAAGGACGAAATAAGGATATGCGTAGATCTCAGGATGTTGAATGATGCTTGCGTACATGATCCTTTCTCGACTCCGTTCACTGATGAGGTATTGGATAATGTAGGTGGCCAGTGCTATAGGATAAAATGCACGGTGTAAGAATGAAGATACCCTCAAAGGTCTTCTTGAGACCTTTGGTAGACTGTAATATTATCTATAATCGTCACAAAGTTACATGCATGTTCATAAACAATAACTAACTATCAACGTAGGACAAATATATTACCTCAAGCCTGGGTGTAGATTTGCTAGAGAGCGCAATGCAGCTAGGTGGAAGTCCCCTGAGTCGGCTACAGATCAAGTCCTACACATAGAAGAGACAAGCATAATCACAGCATGCAACTCTGATAACTAATACATCAATACATAAAAGAACATCTAGTTGCACATAACTAAGCTACTCATGCCAAAAGGTATTGGACAAACAAATGAATGAATGATAGTACCAACACCACGGAGTAGATAATACATCTGCAGTTCTATATTAATGTCGGAAGAGTGATTACAACCGTCTGTTGCATTAGCTTTCCCTTACCCCTCCAGCTTCTCTCTCTCTCTCTCTCTCTTCTTACCAACTTCTTATGATTTGATACAATGCTCAACAATCAAGTATGCTATCCTTTCAAATGATCTGACCTCTATCACCATAGCCCTAGCTTTGCTTATGTAGCAATTGAGTTAGGGTTGCCAAGTTCCTCCAGGAGTTCCTTAGGATAAAAGCAATGAAGTTGCCATGCTTTTCAACTCTTTCCCATTTGCCTCCTTCATTAGGATTAAAAATCCCCCAAATAGGTTGAACTTGAGATGTTTCCTTGCTTTTCTTGAGTAGATCTAGGAGCAAATATCTAGATATTTATGAATCAATTCACTCCTTTGACCTTCAGAACTTCATTAGGGTCCACTAATGTTGTTCTCGAACTAGCAACTAGAGTTAGTTGGGTCACTAACGCACCCATAGGCTTGCAGAGAAGCTTTATAAAGCAGGTTGTCAGTGCATAGCCAACGTTAGTGTGGAAACAAGGCATGTAATCTTGGTCTTTGCTTCAGCTATCATGTCTTTCCCCTCTGAGCTGATGAGGGGATCAATTTGCTGTATAACAGATGCCCCCTAAAGTGTGAGATCAGAGGCTGCGACAATGGCTAAAATACTTTACTTAACTATAATTTTCCTTCTTCGACAAAAAGAGAGAGAGGATTGGAGCTTCGGGTGGTACGGGAAACCTAATACAATACACATATATAAAACTACTAAAATCATGTCCTGAGTCAGGAATTCCCATACTTAGTAGCTATGTTAGAGTGATTTTCTCCAAAGAGATATGATGATGCTGGCTATCGATAAGCACAATGTGGATCCGGTGTCATAATAGAATCATCCTGATAAGCTATCTCCAAAAAACAATATATGCAACTTGGGAGAGGAAACAAGGCTGAGTGATGCAAGCTTCTACCCAAGGTCTTGATTTCCGCTTCACTGAACGACATAGATCGATAGATGTGAATATATGTGTTGATTTCGAACATGCACGAAATCATCTGATTACCAGTTAATAATGGAGACCGTTAACAGATGTGAGGAAGGCCACCAATAATGGTGATGGTATCCAAGATGCACAATACAATCTAAAGAGTGTGAAAGATGTTTTTGTCGTCGAACACCCGTAGAATCGCTTTAACTAGAAGCCAATAATGAGAACCCCTGATCAAACACAAGGTCCTGCCACTGATGTATACAAGTACCAAGGCACTGAATGTGTTTCTGGATTGTATTCCTAGATAGAGTGTTGAAGTCGATAGGAAGATACCTATCGAATGGTAAGCAATAATGTGTCCTACATCAATCGACATGAAACAGGACAAGAATGATTTGTTTTTTGAGGAATCTTTGAGCATTGGGTCTAAACAACAGAGGGCATGATGAAATGATATGCTTGATGGGTTGATGGAGGAAACAAAAGGTTAACCCTTGAACACTAGAAGGCACAACAACAGTTTTAACCATGTAGCACTAGACTCATGAACACAAAAGAGTGTTAGGATATAGAGATGTAGGAACATCAGGGTATTTATGCTAAACTCATAGGATGGTATGCATCCATATTGAGAGGCTGCCACAAGGAAGGTTTATCTAAGGGAGTGCCATGTTCAAGGGAACAACTGCTGCCAAACCATGCTCTCTAATATTGAATGCAGTTGTATTGTCTACTTTCCCCGTCTGATTAGTTTAGTGAGTCTAGACGGGTAAACTCGTCGATATTTTCATATTTTAAGAGTCTGAAAAGGACCGTGAAAAGAGCAACTGTATGCCCTACCTGATTAGTTTAATGTGTCCAGACAAGCAAACTCCTCGATCTTTTCATGTTTTGAGAGTCTGAAAAGGATCATAAAAAGAGTGACTCTATATCTTGTCTATTTAATTTAATGAGTCCAAACTAGACAACTCGGTGGTCTTTTCATATTTAGAGAGTCTGAAAAGATCGTAAATAATGACACCATGGTGGTCCCTTTGTCATAGTTGTTAAGCGAGTGCGAAAAAAGGTTAATAGTATACTCGGATTGGTTACTTTTCCAATGAGTTAATCTATTGAATTCGGATAAAGAGAAACTTATGTTCAATAGATGTTGACCTCATTTTGTTACGAGTACGAGGAGACAGACTAAACTCATTTTTCATTGTGAATTTTTAATGAGTCACATGACGACAAACTCAATACCTTCATCAAATTTTAACTAGTAAAATGAAGAAAACTCAAGGTATATTTTTCAGTTTAGTGAGCAAGGAAAAAGAGGGAAAAGAACTACTCATTCCTTCTTCGTAAATTTAACGAGCTCGAAGAAGGGGAAAAACTCGGGGATTTTTCAATTTAAGAGCCAGAAATGGTCCCAAAAAAGTAAGTGCTCTTGTTGATGCCATAAATGTTTAACAAGCCCGGTGACAAAAACTCGGGATTTTTCAGTTTAACGAGTGAGAAAAGTACCTAAAAGAATGCTCGACTCATCTTTATAAATGTTTAACGAGCGTAAAGAAAAAAACTTGGGAATTTTTTTTTTTTTTTTTTTTTTTTTTTTTTTTTTTTTTTTTTTTTTTCATTTTTATGAGCGAGAAAAAAGTGCCTAAAAAGAATGCTCTAATGGTCTTTTTTAGTTTAATGAGCTAGAAAAAGAGCGAAAAAGAGTTTCTCATACCGTCGTCGTATGTGTTTAATGAGCCCAATGATGAGAAACTCGGGGATTTTTTAGTTTTTGAGAGTGAGAAAATATCCCATAAAAGAAAGCATTCATATCTTCTTTGTAGTAGTTTAACGAGCCCAAAGAAGGAGACTCGAGGTTTTTTGGATTAACGAGCAAGAAAAATACCATAAAAAGAACACTCGAGCTTCGTCGTGGTAGTTTAACGATCCCAAAGAAGGAGACTCGAGGTTTTTTCGGATTAACGAGCAAGAAAAATACCATAAAAAGAATGCTCAACCTTTCTTGATCTCATGCTTGACAATAGAAGGGTCTATGCCATGCATTTCCTCATAAGACCAAGGAAAAACATCGCGGAAGTCCTTAAAAGGGTAGGTGAAGCTTGCAATTTCCTCAGGATTGCGATTGGCTCCAATCTGTATGTTTTCCATAATGCCTGTCTTGATTGAAATATCGATGAGCGATGCCTTTGAAAGATTGCCAATGTTTCCTTCCGAGTCCAAATTTTGGATAGTCATTTATGGTGACGAAACGATTTCAGGTGTGTCAGATGACAGGATTTGAAGAGGCATCATGTACGAATTAGATATTGAAACACGATGGTGTGAGTCCTCCCAAGGTCGCTCTTATAAACTCATGATTTCTCTAATAGCTTCGTCCGTAGGTAGGACATGATTGAGTGGATCGAAAGAAGGAGCCATTATGGGAGGGGCAGTGGTACCATTGGCCATAACCAAAGTGACCAGAATGTAGATTGAATGGCTTGGTAGGCCAATTCAGCTGGTTACAACAACATTTTTTCTCTGTAAGTGTCAATGTTTGAAGGAGCTGGTAGGATCCATGGATCGGTATATTCATGAGGAATGGATGAAAGCTTATTGACCGTCTATGAAACCTGGGGCAGCTAAAGAGGGAAACAACCCATTAGGGAAGAAGCCTTCAGAAGACTAATACCGATACTGACGTAAGTGTCAGGTACACCACCCACTAAGGGTACAGAGCTGCTAGGTAACGGGGAGTAATCTGGGGTGCAAAAGGACAGCTGGTCCACTGTAACTATCTTTCCATCCAATGGAAATAGGATGATGCAAAAGACCAAAGATACAATGGCATTCCTTGCATAAGTCCAATTGTGGCCCAAAAGTAGATTATAGTCGAGTTTATGATCCACGACTTCAATATCCATCGTTACCGTTTTCCCACTCAAGGTGATGGGATAGCTAGCTAGGTAACCTTTTGGGATGAAAGTGTGGTCGTCGAAAGCTTTAAGGGAATTTTATGGCAAGGATAGGGTTGGAGAACCCAGAGTGAGCCAACATGAAGCCGACATGACGCAAGTAGAAGCACCTTCGTCGATGACAGTTCTATGTATACCTTTACCTTTCAAAAAAATTTGCACTTGAAATGCAAGTTGGTGGGAAAGGGGAGGTTTACACTTTTCCATGTCGAAAACTGCAAGCATGGAATCTTATGGGTCAATACCACCAATATCCGAAAGCAAAGCTTTCCTTTGTGCTGGGCATGTTTGTAATACTTTGAGCATTGACATAGCCGACGACGCTTGCACCAAGTCTTCTACAATGCTGTAGTTTTGGGCAGCACATGCAGATGTCTTGTGCGTTGTGCGTAAGAGTGCCCCTTTGGGGGGGTGAATTACAAGGTCAGTAACCGGCTTTTTGATATGCAAATCATTGGGCAGTTGTGGGTTTTGACTTGAGGAAGGTTCCTCTACATGAGCAATAGGAGCTCCATAGGATTTGGCTCTTGTTTGTAAATCTATTGTTTCAAAGGTGTAAACTGTAGAGGATCATTCACCAGCTGAAGGATGATGCAAACCACCGTTTCTCCCTTGCGGGGGTTTTGGTTGGTTTGCAATAAGGTTTTGCTGTTGCTGAGCAGGGAAAGGATTATTAAGGACAGCGGGGGTCCTACCAGTGTCCTTTTTAGCAATGTATTCTGTGCATTCCTGAAGATGCAGGCAGCGATAGGTCATGTGGTCTTCAGCACAGATTTTACAAGGGAATTTGGTGGGTTTATCCTTTCCATCGTCAGGAGGCACATCAACCTTCTGTTTTGGGTTTTCCTGCTTTGTTGACTACTCCTCAGAAGGAGTGGTCTTTTCCTTATTCTTCTTGTTCTTACCACTGGGTTTTTGTGTAGACTGCACAGAGTTTATCATGGTGGTAGGAAGAGCAGTCAATTTGGTAGAGGGGTCCACCAACATCTGGGCAATGTGACTGCTGAGGTGTTTTAGAGCAGCCCTAGAGGTTGCACCGATAATCCCATCGGCGTGCGCTCCGGGGTGCTGAGTAGCGGAAACATTGGAGTTACGAGGGGCATTGGGGATTACGTCGTAAAGAGTGCCATATTGTGAATATATCATATCTAAGTGCTGGGTATGACGTATGGATTGGTCTTCTATGACTGCACCACCTAAAGAGACACCTTTAGTGATTTGTGAGAGTAGCGACTTGCAGAACCAGTCCGCTAAGAGATAGTCTGGGAGGGGAGCTTTGACTAACCTCCGCCTACGTCTCCATTCATATATATGATCAGATATGTGGGTGGTGGTATCCTGATGTAATGAAGTGAGGAGCTCTGTCCCAGTCTCATAGCAGATGGGTAGCTGGGAGTGCTTTAAGAATTCCATCATTAGAGCGTCGAAGGTATTTATTGACATGCGTGGTAACTCAATGTACCACTTAGCTGCGTTGCCAGTGAGGGTGCGGGGAAAAAGACATAACTAGACACTATTATCCACCATGGAGTTGGAAACACACCGAAGATGATAGGTGGTGATATGAGTGCCCAGATCCTCCCCTTGTTTCCCTTCAAACTTGGGGATGTCTATTGGTATCTTATGCAGGATTGGTGACCAAAGTAAGTTGTGGTAGATGGGGTCATTTGTAAGTTTGTACAAGTCAGGGATATCCAACATTACCAAGAAATGCAAAGTTTGTGGTGCCTCTGACTCGAACCAAGGCGATGACATATGATTTGAGGAACCTTGTTGTCCTCCCATCGTTTGAGTCCCAATATTATACATAGGCTGTGAGGTATAATAGTTTCCTTGGGGTATGGCGTTGTAGTGTGGATTTCTATGGGGAATCTGATGTTGGGGTATAGAATTGCTCCCAGGATAAGGAGTGCCCCCTTGAATCATTTGAATTTGTGAGTAGGGTGCCCCAATGGATTGGTTGGGACCTCCTTGAGGATTCCTGCTTGCCACAGAACTAACCATATATCCTTGATTGACATAAGGAATGCTCATGTCAATCAATGACTGACCATGCATGCCTAAGAATGGAGGGGGAACTGTTACGTTCCTGACTGGTATGTGCATATTGGGAATGCCCCTGGTTGCTTGAATCTGGGGGATTGAACTATACAATGGCTATCAACCATATTGTTGGTGGATGGGAACTGCACTAATAGTGCTATATTGGGTGTTGAGGAGGTAAATCCCCTCTACGGATAGAGGTGATCCCTACTAGCCCAGACCGGGTCTAGCAACAATCATCAAACATTATAGCGCATGTTCCTAATTGCAAATAAACAGACCGGCGATAAGGGCCTACCTGGATTCCAACGCTATTGTTTGTAAGAGGGGTGATGCTCCCGTTCCTTCACTCCGACAGATCACAATCCTCACGATCTCCGTGAATGGACACCTACACATACAAGAAACAACACAAACACAAGCATAAAATCCAGCATATGCAACTATATGTCAGTCATAAAGGATATAACTCATCATCATCATAAATAACAACAAGAGTGGAACCATAACCAATAGTCGTTCATTAATAATTAATCAAAGGGGAGTACAACCATTGTTCTGACGCTGGATTCTCCTTTGGCAAGTAGTCAACAGCACATGTCTCGCAAAGCCTGTCGAGAATAAGGACAAGCCTCTCTCTTTGGATCTTAGACAATAATCTCCTTGCTTGGATTTGGCTTTATGGGAATCAAGAAGGCTCTTGCAGCATGAAGCTCTTGGAAATTTGACAATTCTGAATCTCTGGAACTAGCTTGAAAAAGAAAATGGGCAAGCTTTTATAGATGGAGGAAGGGGAGTTGGGATCATAGCCAATAATCATGGGATTGGCCATATCATTAAGGAAGCTTCCATGAGAGGTGGAAAATCACTTCCTCTCTATGGAAATCCATAGCTGAACCACCCAACTCAAGATAGATAGCAGTCCAGGAATTTGTTAGGATGAAACTTCTGCTATTTATTTGTTAAAAAACACCTCTGATTATGGTTGGCGCAGGTGCGACTCTATGACAGAGCGCCAATTGGCGTGCCCTCTTTGGAGGGTTTGCCCCCTTGGCGCAAGGGTTGCACTATGGAACCGCGCCAATGGAAAAAGAGCTATTTTTATGGTTTTTTAGTAGGAGATATCTTCAGGGCAAGCAAAGCTCATGTTCAGGGGAATGCAATGCAAGTGTTTGTAGGCCATGTCACTTGTCATAGTTCCCGAAATGAGTCCTCCAAGATGTGGGAGAGGGGTAGCAGGGACGATGACAAATTGCTGTGTAACAGATGCCCCCTAAAGCATGAGGCCCGAGAGAGAGAGAGAGAGGGGTGAAATGCTTTACAAGAACATGTCTAACCGAAAACACTGCTACCAGCAAACCTGCATGGAGAAGTAAAACTGATATCTCAAACACATGATATATGTGGTATGGGCGTAGCCATCCATAGAAAAGTACACAATAATCTAGATCCAAGGTATGGGCGCAACCATCTAGTGAGGATCGATAAATAGACTCAGGCATGGTTGTAGCCATCCAGTGAATGAGTCATGTAATAACCATAATAATCCGCAAAATCGCAGCTTGGATCCCAACATACAAAATCTAGGGTCTTGCGCTCCATCTCGATCCGAACAAAGTACAAGTTCAAGCATGCGAATATAGGAGCCGAAGTCGAACATGTAGGAACATCGTTTGATTACCAGCCAATGGTGAAAGCTGTTAACAGACGCGAGAGGTACCACCAATAATGACAATGACCCTCAAGGTACTACAGGTACAATCTACGACATGTGAATCAGTGAGCCGACGTCGAACACTCGTAGAATCATTCGATCGGAGGCCAATGATGAAAAACTCATGTCGAATGCGAAGAACCTGTCATTGAGGCATGCAGGCTCCAAGGCACCAGAAGGGAGTCTCTAGATCAGCTTCCTGGATAATGAGCTGAAGTCGACAGGAAGTGACCTTGATTGAAGGTGGGTCATAGTGTTTCCCACATCATCGACGTGAGACGGAGGAAGATAATGTTTTTGTGAATCAATATTATATGAGTTATCAGAGGGAGGTTGATATTTCACAGAGGTCAAGTTCTCTTGAACATATCGGTGGCATGACAATGGACTTGGCAGTATTTGACATCAATCGATCAGAGGTCATGGTGAGAAGGAAAAGAGCAGATGAGAGGTCAAACAGGATCACCCAAACCCACGGAGGCAAGTGAAAAACGAGATGATATGTCCCCACCCAGACACGAATGCAGACAAGTGCCATGTTCAAGAGCGACATACTGCTGACACGACAATGATTCTGGTTCTATTTTCCCCACCATTTCTGGCGAGTACCCCAATTATTTTTATTAACAAGCTTGATGGGGATAGCATATGATTGTAAAAATGTCATTTCGACAGAATCCAATGTCATCAAGTTTTAACGAGTCCGACAAAGGGAGAACTCAACATCTTTTCATGTTTCGAGAGTTTGAAAAGACAACAGAAAAGAAAACTCCAGGGGGGTCCTTTTTCATAAAGTTGTGTCTCTCGAGCCTGAAAAAGTATAAAACAATGCTCGAAAGAACCGCCCGACCATTACGATCGAGGAGTACTTTTCATGATTAGTGACTTCGACCTGAAAAAGTAAAAAAGTGACCGAAATCACGTCGTTTCATAACCATTAACGAGCCTGAAACGACAAGGGCCCGACAATATTTTCGTCTTTACACGGTCAGAAAAGAGCTTAAAGGTGACTACCTCTTATTTACGTTTAACAAGTCAAGAGGAATAACTCGGCAATATTTTCATCTTTAAATGGTTAGAAAAGAGCTGAAAGCAGACCTTCATTTTTATTCTCTTTAACGAGTCAAAAGGGGAAAAAATACTCAGCAATATTTTCATATTTTACGAGTTAGAAAATAGCTTAAAGGTGACTCGTCCTAGAGGAACGAGTGGTATAAAGGGTAGCAACTGGTTCCGACAATGGTGGAACTGCTCAAAACATGTAATGGTCAAGAGGCTGGCTAATAAAACCACTCATTG
>APFE031662682.1:3344-22267 GCA_000404065.3 Pinus taeda | reverse complement strand
TACATCGGGTATGGGTTCATTTTTACACAAGCTTGAACCATGGAGAACTCTGCTTGGATTCAGTTTCATGTTTACACAAGCTTGAAACGAAAAACTATGCTTGTTAAAAGTTCGCATGCCCCCAGCATAATGACGCAAAATGAGGTACATGCCCCCCAAGCTTCATTGCATTCAACAAAGTGGATGGAATGAAGGTTCACTTTCGAGATCTTGGAAAGAATCGACTCGTATTTTACAAGATCTTAATCAAAAGACTCGATTTGGAAAGATATTTGTTTCATTTTTTAATGAGGTTGACACAACAAAAGAACTATCGTCATAACCCTTGTTTCATTTTTTAACAAGCTTGACACAAGATCAGGAACTATGCTCGTCTAGACCCAGTTTCATTTTTTAAGGAGCTTGACATAGGAAAGCGAACTATGCTCCAACCATACCTAGTTTCATTTTTTAAGGAGCTTGACGTAGGAAAGCGAACTATGCTCCGACCAGACCTAGTTTCATTTTTTAAGGAGCTTGACATAGGAAAGCGAACTATGCTCCGACCAGACCCAGCAGAGTCGCCAAATTGTTGAGGAGGTAAATGCCCTCTGCAGATAGAGGCGATCCCTACTAGCCTAGACCGGGTCTAGCAACAATCATCAAACGCTATAGCGCAAGTTCCTAATTGCAAATAAATAGACCGGCAATAAGGGCCTACCTGGATTCCAACGCTATTGTTTGTAAGAGGGGTGATGCTCCCGTTCCTTCGCTCCGACAGATCACAATCCTCACGATCTCCATGAATGGACACCTGCACATACAAGAAACGACACAAACACAAGCATAAAATCCAGCATATGCAACTATATGTCAGTCAGAAAGGACATAACTCATCATCATCATAAATAACAATAAGAGTGGAACCATAACCAATAGTCGTTCATTAATAATTAATCAAAGGGGAGTACAACCATTGTTTTGATGCTGGATTCTCCTTTGGCGGGTAGTCAGAAGCACATGTCTTGCAAAGCCTATCGGGAATAAGGACAAGCCTCTCTCTTTGGATCTTAGACAATAATCTCCTTGCTTGGATTTTGCTTTATGGGAATCAAGAAGCCTCTTGCAGCATGAAGCTCTTGGAAATTTGACAATTCTGAATCTCTGGAACTAGCTTGCAAAAGAAAATGGGCAAGCTTTTATAGATGGAGGAAGGGGAGTTGGGATCATAGCCAATAATCATGGGATTGGCCATATCATCAAGGAAGCTTCCATGAGAGGTGGCAAACCACTTCCTCTCTATGGAAATCCGTAGCCGAACCACCCAACTCAAGATAGATAGCAGTCCAGGAATTTGTTAGGATGAAACTTTCGTCGTTTATTTGTTAAAAAACACCTCTGATTATGGTTGGCGCAGGTGCGACTCTATGACAGAGCGCCAATTGGTGCACCCTCTTTGGAGGATTTTCCCCCTTGGCACAAGGGTTGCACTATGGAACCACACCAATGGAAAAAGAGCTATTTTTAGGGTTTTTTAGCAGGAGATGTCTTCAGGGAAAACAAAGCTCATGTTCAGGGGAATGCAATGCAAGTGTTTGTAGGTCATGTCACTTCTCATAGGTCCTGGAATGAGTCCTCCAAGATGCGGGAGAGGGGTAGCAGGGACGGTGACAAATTGCTGTGTAACATTGGGCATTATAAGGAGCGCTATATGTAGCACTTGTCGAATGTATACAGTTGGACACTAAAGGGGTGGAACCTAGCATCAACTGAGTTCCACTCGTGGAGGGTGTCATGTGAGTGGTTGTGCCTGGGAAAAATGGGATAGCGGGGTTCGCCATCAATGGTGTGGTGGTGAGTGTCGACTGGGGAAGTGGTGGAGGACCAAAAGTGTCCACAAAGTTCCATGACCTGTTGGTCGTCGACGGGATGGATGGAAATGTTCCTTCTAAAGAGACAAGGAGTACAGGTGCCACGGGAACCAAGAGTGGGTCCAATGGATTCGTCAGCAGAGGGTTAAAGTGAGGAATAAATCATTCAGTAAAGAAATCCTCTGGCAAAATTGAATCGTCGGTTGTCCAAACAGATTCCATATGAAATCTAGGAGACTGATTCCTTGAAGATGGGGAATCCGATTCACTGGAGCTCGACAGATCTTCCACAATGATTGGAGGAAGTCCTAACAATTTTCTAGATTTACGAAGAGGGCTAGGTGTAGCCAGGGTGACCGTTAATTTTTATCAATAAATTTTATCGTGATATTTGTTAAAGTCTCAATGATAGCACATGGGTACCTAAAAAAAATATAAAAAATACACTAAGTTGATCAATCAACAAACAGAGAGAAATGACCCTATATGATAAGCAGCGATCACTGGAGATGAAACCCAGTATCACAATGAATAACAGAGAGGGCTGGCCAAATTTATAGTTACGATTACTCTAGAGCTTCGCCTAAACCTCAGATTGAAGAGCCAAGTACTCTCGTGAAGACGAGCACCCTCCCAAAAAATGAAGACAGAGTAGGTTTGTCTATGTCAGGTAGCAGGGCAGCCCACCCCAGTCACCTTGTGTAAGTCCCTAAAAGCTTGGCCACTAAGGATACCTCAAATCACAAACACTACTTGGGGGGACATAGTCACAGATAGTATGCTGTGTGGGCAGGATACCTGAGTCCCCGACTTAGCTTCGAAATCCCCGAAGGGATCCCCAATACATAGGACACCCAAAGGATTTGCAAGCGAAGGTGGGATACCTTCACTTACAGTCTGATGTTGTCTTGTATTTAGCTCTGCTTTGACTGGAGTGGTCCCGGTAGTATGAGTGCAGAAGGAATTTTCACTCCTTTAATGACACTAGTTTTGGTTTTTGATCGTGGGCAATTTACTCACACTGCCTATCCCAAGATCCTAGCATAAACTAATGTTTGTTTGCTCAATAAAGAGTTACTGATTGATTTTAGGTAAATTTTATGTGTACTTTTTTATTGTCTTTGGTAGGGGAGTTGACGTATGAAATGTGATGGGACTTTGACTCAAAAATCACGCACAAGACACTGCTTTAAAAAATATTCAATTTGATGAAAACAAGTTGTATTCTATAGGTGAGAGTCTTTAACATATTCATATTTGTTCCAGGCATCTTAGTCATTATAACACATGCATAACCAACAAAAATATTTCCAATGCTTTCCTAACAACTACTTGAAACCAAAATAAAGCAGCTTTTAACCAGCTAAATAGAGGAATGAATAAAAAAATGTGGATCTTTCTATCATAAAAAAAGGTTTTCAAGAAAGAAAAAACTTATTTCCTAAAAAAAAAAAATTCTTTCAGGACACCTATGTTGCTAACAAAATGCAATAGCAAATCCTCTTTTAGTCCATGAGTAGGCTTCCTATCCCCTTGGGTTTGCAGACGCAACTGGAAATCAAGAATTTGGGAGACTAATGCTCTGTAGTAGTGGCCACAGAGAGTTATTGGGTTCACTACTGCTCTGTGCGTGCAAACACAGTGCTTTATAAAGCAATGTGTAGTCTGCTAACATGCATTAGTGTGGGAAAATAGTTCAAAACAGGGCTTCTTAGATCAAATTCAATGATGAATATATGTAGGTAGGATGTAGTAAGGTTTTGGTGGGTCAAAAAGGGAATGCAGAAGTATAGGAAGGTCTTAGAAGGAGGAGGAAACTGAGAACTATCCGGGTAAATAAGGAACTAGATGTATAGTCCCTAGCGGAGTTGCCAATTCTTCTATAGGATAAAATGCATAGTGTATGGAGAATGAAGATACCCTCAAAGGTCTTTTTGGGACCTTTGGCAGACAGTAAGATTATCTGAAACCATCACAAAGTTACATGCATGTTCATAAACAATAACTAACTATCAAAGTAGGACAAATAGATTACCTCAAGCCTCCGTGTAGATTCGCTGGAGAGTGCAATGCAGCTAGGTGGAAGTCCCCTGAGCCGACTCCAGATCAAGTCCTGCACATAGAAGAGACAAGCGTAATCACAGCATACAACTCTGATAACAAATACATGAATACATAAAAGAACATATAGTTACACATAACTAAGCTACTCATGCTAAATGGTATTGGACAAACAAATGAATGAATGATAGTAACAACACCATGGAGTAGACAATGCAACTACAGTTCTATATTAATGTTGGAAGAGTGATTACAATCATCTGTTGCATCACCCTTCCATTACCCCTCCAACTTCTCTCTCTCTGTCTCTCTTCTTACCAACTTCTTATGATTTGAGACAATGCTCAACAATCAAGTATGCTATCCTTTCAAATGATATGACCTCTATCACCATAGCCCTAGCTTTTCTTATGTAGCAATTGAGTTAGGGTTGCCAAGTTCCTCCACGAGTTCCTTAGGGTAAAAGCAATAAAGTTGCCATGATTTTCATCTCTTTCCCATTTGCCTCCTTCATTAGGATTAGAAATCCCCCAAATAGGTCGAACTTGAGATGTTTCCTTGCTTTTCTTGAGTAGATCTAGGAGAAAATATCTAGATATTTGTGAGTCAATTCACTCCTTTGACCCTTAGAACTTCATTAGGGTCCACTAATGTTGTTCCTGAACTAGAAACTAGAGTTAGTTGGGTCACTAACGCACCCTTAGGATTGCAGAGAATCTTTACGAAGCAGGTTGTCAGTGCATAGCCAGCATTAGTTTAGAAACAAGGCATGTGATCTTGCTCTTTGCTTCAGTTATCATGTCTTTCCCCTCTGTGCTAATGAGGGGGTCAATTTATTGTATAACAGCCAAGAAGCGTACTCCTTCACTAATGGGTTCTCTGGGTACCATCAGATTAAAATCATGCCTGAGAATTGAAGCAAGATGACCTTTGCGACTGAATGATGATGTTTTCAATACACTGTAATGCCTTTCAGATTGAAGAATGCGCCTGGGATTTTTTCGCGGGTAGTCATTGCTGCATTCAAAGAATTCATTCATAAGTTTTTGGAGGTGTACTTTGATAACTGGACTATGTTTGGGCTGGTAAAATGCCAAGTGGCAAGTTTGTGCCTGATGCTAGATACTTGTCGAAGGTACCAGATTGCGCTCAATCTAAAGAAATCCTATTTTGAGTTCCTTTTGGAACTTTGTTGGGTCATGTGGTTTGTAGATAGGGATCGATGATAGATCCCATGAAGATCGCAGTGATACTTAACTTGGAGGCACCGAGGAGTGTAAAATAGTTGCATGCAACCTTAGGACATATTGGGTATTACAAGAAGTTTATCAAGGGTTATGCCCAGATCACCGCACCTATGGAGGAGTTGTTGAAAAATGATGTCACATTCTGTTGGAACGAGGACTGTCAAAATAGCTTGGATGTATTGAAAGGAAATATTATCACCACACTGATTTTAGTCTTCTTGGATTGGAAGAAGGAGTTTCATGTACATGTAGATGCATAATGTATAGCACTGGGAGCAATACTGACACAAGTTGGCAGAGGAGAATTAGACCATCCTATAGCATTTGCAAGAAGGAGGTTATCCAAGGCTGAGAAGAACTATTCCACCACCGAGTGCGAAGGGTTAGCCATGGTATACATGCTCCAGAAATTTAGACACTATTTGCTGGGTGGACATTTTAAGATGTATATAGATCATTCTACGTTGAAATATCTGGTCAATAAGCCTGTGTTGGGGGGGAGAATCTATAGGTGGTTGTTATTGTTCTAGGAATATGATTTTGAAGTTATTGTGAAGTCTGGACGACTGAACATGGGACCATACCATCTGTCGCACATCGAAACACGGGAAGAGACCACTAATTTGGAGGAGGGATTTCTTGACACGTAGCTATTTGTAGTGCGCGTCACGGATGGTCGCTTTGAAGACATCATACACTTCCTAACGACAGGAACTGCCCCGGAGGTTTACACCATCCAATAGAAAAAGGAGTTAGTGGTATGCACAATAGATTTTTCTGTCATTTCCAGACATCTATACAAAATGGGGTCTGGTGAAGTATTGCAACGATATGTAACGAAGTTTAGAAGGAGCAGTATCCTCGCAGACGCTCATGGGGGTGCCACGGGAGGGCATTATGTAGGAAGGGCAACCGCGCAGAAGATTCTATGTGCAGGGTTGTGGTGGCCAACCCTCCATCAAGATTCAAAAACTTACTGTAAGGCATGTGATGTATGCCAAAGGATTGACAGGGCATCGCGAAGGGATGAGTTGCCTCTGAACCCACATATGACGTTGCAGCCCTTTGAGAAATGGGCAATAGATTTTGTGGGAGCCATTCAACCCCAAGGGAAGAAGACGAGAGCATTGTACATTATCACCACGACTGAGTATTTGACTCGATGGGTGGAGGCACACCCTGTGAAGGACTGTAAAGGCGCGACCACTGCGAAGTTTCTCTTTGAGTATGTACTAATGTGATTTGGGTGTCCAAAGATTTTGATGAGTGATCACAGTGCACACTTTCTAAATGAAAAATTAGGGCACTAACAGAGGAATTTCAGGTATATCACCAGAAAAGCACACCTTATCACCCATAGGATAATGGGACAGTGGAAGAATTCAATAAGGTGATGGAAAATGTGCTGACCAAGGTTTGCAATGCTCAATGAAGTGATTGGGACCTGCAGATACCCACAGTACTCTGGGCCTATCGGACGACATGCAAAAAGTTGCCTGGATAGACACCCTTTAGGCTGGTATATGGTGTCAAAGCAGTGATGCCCATGGAATACATTGTGCCTAGTCTACGCATAGTGGTACTCATGGGTATGACGGATTGCGAAGCCCTGGAAGAGAGGCTTGCGCAACTTGCTGATCTTGAGGAAGAGAGATTCTACCTGGATTTCACCAACATGTCCAAAAGAAGTGTGAAAAAGCATGGCATGATCAACACATTAAGCTGCGCACCTTTAAGGTAAATGATCTGGTTTTGTTATGTGACAGCAAGTTTGATAAATTTGCAAGGAAGTTCAGAATGCATTGGCTGGGGCCCTATGTCATTGAGGAGATTACTGATGGTGGAGAAGTTCAGTTGGTTAAATTTAATGGAGATCCTATCCCAGGAAAGGTGAATGGAAGTCGATTGAAGCCATACACTAGTGAATCGTCCATATGACTATACAAGGGTAGCATAGTCTTAGCGCTCCAAGCAACTGAAGGGAGGTGCGGGACTATAAAATACATTGCTCGGGTTGGGGAACTGCACGATTGGAGGATTGTGCGGAGTAAGGAAATGTCACAAGGTTTGCGATAGTGTGAAGGGAGCTGTTCTACCCAGGAAGAAATTGCGCAGATCAGCCAAAAAGTGATTGTTAAAGTCACTGTTCATGATTTGATGGTAGGAATGCGACCAAATGGAGCAGGTGGCCAACATTTAATACAAACTTTATGGGTAAGATCCTTGGAAATCTGCTGCCAATCCAACATTAATTAACCAAATGTGGGGGGAATGGTCGGATTTGAATTCAAAATGCCCTATAAATTACAGGTGGTTTCTTAGCGAGAAACACTTGGCATTTTGAGAATTGAGTTGTTGAGCTCTCAAGCGCACATGAACCACAAAAACTTTGAAGCTTTGCTAGCCAGTTTAGTACTTGAGACATTTCCAAAGGAGACACATGAGTTATTTCATATCATCATGTCGACACCCATAGAAGATATGGATACTGAAGCAATGAAAACCGAGGGGGCGGTGCCGAAATTTGTTAGGGAGGGAGAAGGAGCTGCTTCAAAAGTTGCCGAGGTATTAGCTGAAGTTCCCAAATCACCACAGACACCTAGACTGGAGTGGACCCCAACCAAGGAGAGTGTGAAGGACAAAAGGGGCAAGCAGGTTGTGATACTAGTGCACATGTTGTTGAGAAGAAACACACCGAAGAACAAGCCCACCGCACAGGAAAAGGGTAAAGCCATTAACCTAGAGTTGGAGGAGGAAGAAATTGAGGACATCCCGATGGATGATGAGGACTTGGGGGTAGAAGTGGAGGAAGTTAAAGTCCATGGTACTGACCCTATCACTAAGTTGTCGAAGTACGTCCCTTCGTGCAAGAGCAAGACCAAGGTGCCAAAGGACATTGACAAGAGCAAGGTCCCCTTACAAACCCCTCTACTGCCAAACGAGATTGTCTTTTAAGGACCGCGCTTGAGGTGGGTTCCTCTATTAAAACTGGAAGATTGGGACTTAGTTGACCATGAGAAGTTCCTGCACTTGGTGACCGAGTAGCTAATGCACCGCATTATTGACACAACCACCAGGATGACTGCATTGGAACCATGCAAGTGGCTCAGGGGTGTAGACAAGGCAAGTATAACCTGTTATGAGTGTCGCACTACAATCACACCCCCATTATAGTATTGGTCATCAAGTAGCTACTATGCTTCATGCATGATGGGTGTCTGTGGCTGGAGGCGCCAATACCCATCACTGACAGATTGATCCATAGGATCACATGGCTGCCCTACATAGGGGAAAATGTGGCCATGATTTTTGGTGGAAAAGGTGGTCAGCAAGCCCTCACGAAGGCCATGAAGGAGAAATTCAAGCTTGTGAAGAAGCCGCGAGGCTATGCCATCTCGAGTATCTATGACCAAGATGGCCACACAGATTTTGGCAAGAAAGGTGTCACGTAGATGAAGTGTCAGCAACAGTCATTTCTCTTACAACCCAATGTACCAAAGGAGTTCAGTTTAATTGGGCACATTATCTCTGTGATGAGTTCCTTGCGAACTGCCACGAGGCACAGGAGCTCAGCAAGACCTTCTACTATGCATGGCTCTTGCTGTCTATTGTGCTGGTAGCCTGGGAGCTATCGAAAGACAGTCAATTCCCCTCGGTTGAGTCAAACTTGCCAGAAGCAGCAAAGTACGCTTCACTGTGGGTGACCAAGGATGCTCAGTGCATCAAAGATAGCAATATCTTCTAGATCTTGATGGAAATGAACATCAACATGGCTATCAATCACAAACCATGATTGTCGCCTACTGTGTTTGAAAAATTGCAGGGGTATGCAGATTTCAAGGCGGAATTTCACCGAGTATCAATCAGGGCATGGAAGGACCTTGCGCAGACATGGTATGACTTGCCTTACTAGGCAACGAACGACGCAATTGATGTAGTACTTGATCGTTGGCTGGCAGAGTGATGCACTACCTCAGACTTGGCGGTGGGGTCGAGTAAGTCTGCCATGCAGTGCGAAAAGGAGGAGGCCAAGCTCAATATGGTGCAGTTGGCTGAGAAGAGGAAGAAGGAGGCCACTGGAAAGGCCCAGGCGGAGCACGATGCCACCCAGCAGATGGAACAATAGATAGGCAAATCAGAGCATGGCTCTAATAAAGGCATGAGTTCGCCTTCACCCGAAACAGAGGAAGAAACAGACAAGCAAACAGAGTAGCATGGTACGGACCCGCAGATGACGTTAGATTGCATCAAGCATCCAAGGGAACAAGAGGAAGTGGGGTCGAGGAAGAAATCCAAGGCCACTAAGGCATCGCTAAACCCAATCATCCTCACAGAGGGCAATTTGCATCATATTGGAGGCACGGTGTGGGATGTCACCATGGAGGCACTACAACAGTTCGAGCAGTAGTAGTAGCTACTATTGGGGGCCATCCAGATAGGTCTATAGGAGCTGTAGACCCACGCATCACAGGTTGGTATGATGTCCACCAGCCTCGCTATCGGTACTTTGGAAGCTGCTGAGATGTTACATGCGAAGGTCTCCTGGGTGAAGCATTGACCACAGACAATGAAGCTGACAGGACCGCTGACAGGACCCTTAAGGGAGTGGGGTTGAACTTTGTAGCGCTCCTTGGTGAGATGGTCCACCTATTGTAGGATGGAGTGATTGCAGAGCTGAGGGCTCGCGAATACCATGCTTTGTAGGTGATCAGTGAGCAGAAGATTAATAATGAACAGATGGCCCTACAACGAGACTCTACCCTCACTGTCATGATTGAAGTAACCGACTGAAACAAGTGCATAGTTTAGGTCATGGAGGAGGCATGTCAAATGGTCCTGGAGTTGGACATTCCTGAGGAATAACTGGTTGAGGTGCACGTTCACAAGCTTGCTACAGGGGTGTGCAATGGTCGCACAGAGTTGGCTAAGGTTCAGCTAGAGTTGAACCTACATATTGCAGATTTACGATTGAAGGCCTAGCCTTCAACTCTGCCAGAAGTAAAGGAGCAGCGTGAAACTGCTGTCACAAAGGTGATAGTGGTGGTAGACCGTGCAGTAGCAAACTTCCCACAACTTTTTGAACAATCGTTCGTGGTCCTAACGATCTTGTAGGAGGACCCTAATGTATAGTGGCTAGAGACAGAAGCATGAGAACTACAACAATGCTATGATGAAGTCAAAGGTACAACGCAAACCATCGCTCTCACACAGAGACTGGCAAAGCTGTAGGAGGCCAAACAATTGAAAGAATAGGTACTTGCACCGCAACACAAGGAGGCAGTGCTGAAGGAGCGTTTGAAGCGTTGGTTGGATGAGGCTTATTCATTCACGACCTCTATTGAAGGCAAGCTTTCTCATCTGCAAGCACCTTGGTAGAAACTTTAGGCTTACAGTTCAGGACCAACAACAGAGCAGTTGGTTGAAGAAGCGAAGCAAGCGATCGCACAGTACACTGCCAAGGTCACCATGTTTGTGTTGGGGGCATGTTGGGAATGACTTCCCCGAAGGACAGTTTTGGGAGTAAAAGCGCATGTTTTGAGACAAATCTTGTAATAAAGTTGTAAAGTCTCTGCTTTTTGTGATCACGGAGTGTGAAGGTGTCAAGAGTCATAAAGGGTTGTCCGCCCTTATTTTATAAAGTGTAAAGTCGGTTGTAAAGATCCACCCATGGTCCACGGACCATGGGATTGTATAAAAAGGAGCTAAGTAAGTAAGCTCTAAGTAGTGGAGTTCGTAGACAAGTTTTGGAGTCTTGGTAGAGAAGTCTAAGTGTTTTGGGTCTTAGCATAGGTAGAGGCTCTGCAGCTGAGTGCACAGAGGGCTAAGGTGTAAGTCTGCAACTGAGTGCGCGGACCCCTGTAGCTGTGTGCGCAGGGTGGATAGAATCTTTATTAAATTGAAGATATCAATAAAGAGAAGTATTCTGCGAATTCTGTATATTTATTTCCTGTTATTGCATTTGTTTATATTGTGTTTTGGGTTTAATTTACAATGTTTATGTGATGTGCGAATAGACGTGATCATATTGGTTAATTGAACGCAAGTAAGAATATCAGTTTACGTGACGCTAACTGTGATTGTTTAGTAAGATAAGTAAAACACTTAAGATAACTTGGGAACCTATACAATACGTTGTCATAACAGCACGAAAGTACCTGGATCACGTGTTAAGGCTGTGCGAAGGTAAATCGTACACCTTCGCGGAGGTACTAAAGGACGAAATAAAGGGGTAGATTGATAGAGCCCTAAAGCTTTGTGACCTACGCGAAAGTAGGAATAGAGGGTATAAATCAACATCACGACCATCTCAGGGTGCGGAAATTTGGTTCCAGCATCCCCCCATACTACTTCGGCTGAGACTTCAGTCAGAGCTTTGCGAGCTGATGCCAAAAGGGCTAGTAGTGTAGGGATTTGTTTGGCCAACATATATACATTCATATCTTTGACTTGGTACTTAACTAATTGATTAAATATACAATACATAATTACTACATATATGAGTAAATAAAATAAATTATAAGACATAATTATAAGGCATAATTGAACATATATGAGTAAAATCTATATATATATATATCTATAGGACATAATTATGAAATAAACAAGATAAATGAGGTGTTATTGTGTTCATTTTTTTTTTTTTTTTTTTTTTTTTTTTTTTTTTTTTTATAAACAAATTAATACCTCGAATAATCATTGTAATTATGTTCTCCCTATTTATTAACTTCTACACATGAATGTCATTGTTGATAACAAAAATGGGCCACACCAAGTAAGTAAATCTGGACTCTCCAAATGGATTGACACCGGAAACTGCTAATGAAAACCTAAGATTATGAGGTTCTCTTTTAAACTTTGACCACTTTTCCTCTGTATTCCTAAATGCATATCCACATGAAGGCATTCAAAGAACACCATCTTCACTTCTATTCGTTGCATGGTAATCCATAAGTTATACTATGATTTTTCACTTGAACAATTGTCACAAACATGGAATTATGGGAATATAAATAAGAACCTTGCGAGACCCATTTTTTGTTACTTTATCGGTTTGATATCTAATCTCATCACATTTTGGGAACTTGTCTTTCAACACATGCTATTTATAATAGGGAATGTCATAATTAGGGCATGAATGAATAACTTGATACTCCATTCTAATATATTTCATAATGTCATGTAAATATTGGTATGTACGCGGTAAAACATTTGATGGTGGTAACATAAATTCACCTAATAATCTACATCATAAAAAAAGTAGTACTCATTAATGTACATAACAATATTAATCGTACATATTGCATCCAAACATTACAATTAATTAAATTATGTTCAACATACTAGCATTAAAAACAACAAAAAAATAATTGCTTTATCATGTATATAATACTAAATGTCATAAAATATATGACATACCTTAGGAGTTGTGTAACACGTGTGTTTGACAAACCATTCACCACCTTCAAATTGACCAACAACAATACAACAAAGAGAAGAGATGTTTCTGAGCCTTCATAAAGAGGTTTAGTTTCCCTCTCAAGTACAAGTATATCAAAATCATGGTCATCATACTGGTTTCCATCATCATACATTTCAAGATTATTAAATGTCTCCTGGATCAATCTATTTGTCCCATCTTCTTGAACTATGTTGTCAACATCATTATCTTCTTCCATGGGATCATTAGCTTGATCCTCAATATTAATTGCTCCATGTTCTTGAACAGGTGCTTGTACTACAACTACCTCTTCCTCGTTGAGAAATGCCCTAAGGGGTCCATACTATACAATTAAAATCAAGAAAGTAATATTAGCATATTTAGAAAATATTTAAACGTCAATATAACAACCATTTACAAATATAATATAGGAGGAAAATAAATACAACAAAGACAAAGAGAAAGACAACTTAGGTGAGACCAAGAATCAAAGACAACAAATCAATGATGATGTTTGTGCAATTTATCAAGATATTTAAGAATATGTTGAGAAAATGTAAGAAAGATGTCAGTTTTCTTGACATGTAGGAAGTGGAACACTTTTTGAGATATATAGTCACAACCATAATAAAAAAACATATTGATCTTGTTTTGCATTCATCATTATAATGTCATATTCTTTCTTACGTTCACTTAGAGACCAGAAGTTTTAAGGGGGTGAGTGAGAAACCATGAGCTTGGGTGACAGCAAGAAACAAATACAGCAAATCAATGTGATCATGAAGATTGTGCAATTTAGCAAGATGTTTAAGATTATGTTGAAAATTTTTAGGAACAATCAACATGTGCGAGCTATAGGAATGTCTATGACACATATTCTAATGATATGTAAGATAATTTAATGTAGAGAAGTGCACCAAAACTAACTCTAGTGATGTGCAATGATGCGACACATATAGGGGTGAACATACGTAAAAACAACACCTGTGACTGTAAGAAGACTTGAAAACGACACTTGCACATGCGAACAACCTTGAAAGTGACACATGTCAGAGTGAAGATAACACGAAAACACCACTTATTAAAGTGAAAGCAAGCCAAAATGACAACCACGATCGTGAAAGTGACACTTGTGAAAGAAAAAGTGTGCAAAAGATGATGGTTGAGAAAACTCACCAAAATAGAAGTACAAACACAACCAAAGTAAGGGAGGTTGTCAATAAAAGTGCACACTGATTTTGAACATGAGTTGAGCATCACACATGCACTATCTTAATGGAAGTTGCTATGCTTATTTAATATTTCATAAATGAAGTGCAATTTTTTCTTTAGGCAATTGGTAGGGAACCCACTATAGATTTTGTTTTTATAGAAAGCCCTTTTTAATTAAGGCAAACATCAAATATCTCTCCTTCTACATAAAATGGAGTATTCTTTCCTTTTGACTACTTATTTGATTTGATCAAAATGTGAAAAACTCACTCCTTTGTACTTAGTGGTAAGTGAATGTTATAGAATAAAAACATTGTGCCTACTTTAAAGTGGAATGTTCTACCTTGCATGAGTGGTAATAAGTAAGATAAATTTGGAAAAAGTAAACACTGATGATTTATCAAACATTTCATTAATATACCCTTTTGCTAAAACTATTATATCTTTGATATTACTTCAATTAGTTTTCTCACAATTTACAACAAATGAGACCCTTTACTTATCACAAAAAGATACTTTATATAGAGAATTCTTCACTCTTTATCACTTGAGCTTAAAAAGTTCATTCTCACCTAAAACATTTTGAAATACCAAGTGCAAGGCTTGTGTCCCATACTTTTTTCCTTAAAAAATGAGAAAGAGTCTCTTTTATGAGCGCAATAGATTGTGGTTAGGAACATAACATTTTAATAAAGTGTGATTTATAAATTTAAACTTTTTAATAAATAAAATAATCTCATTTTTAATATAATTGTTTCATAGAAAATGGTTTTTATTAATTAAATCTTAGTTGAATTAATAAAATGACTCATTTTATCTTTATCCAATCATCTTTCTCTATAATAATTTTATTTTAATCAAATTTATATTTTATGATTTTGTCTTATAAATTTTTATTACAATATATTATATAATTATTTTCTTCTTTCCTATAAAAATGTATTCACTAAGTCCATATTTTAGCTTATGTGCATAATATACTTTAAAAACTTATTAATAATGCTCCATAAAACCTCATGGGCCATGACTAACTTCTAAATCCTCTAGGTCCTAATTAACCCCCTAAACATACATTAAACACATAGCACCTTAACCCCATTCCCCTAAGCCCTTAAACCCCTGAGCCCTAAGCCCTTAACACCTAACCCCTAAACCCTTAAACAATAACCCCTTATCCATAAGCCCATAAAGTAATTAACCCCTAACTCGACCCTAACAAAAATAATCAAATAATATTTCTAGTCCACATCAAGATGAAAACATAGGTCAAACACCTCCCAAAAGAATATTATAAAATACATTTACAATATAAAGACAATACAATTTACAATAAAAATATATACAATCTAAAATACAATATACATATAAATATTTACAAAAACAATCTACAATACAAAGACATAAAATGAATAACTTACAAATGGATGATATTAATTCGTCTTTAGTGTGTCCATAGTCTCTACAATGCTTTTTAGCTAATTTTATTAGAATTTTCCTTGGATTCAATCCCTTGCAATTTCTACAAGGGAAATAACATATTCGATCCTCAAAAGCCCTCAATGCTAATCCCATGTATCCTTAATGTCCTTGAGGAATGTTATGTGACATTTTTTATCACCAAACTTTCAGTAATGAGTTTTTCCAAAAATTAACCTCAAAATAAGTTCACAACCTTTCAAAACATTTGCAACTAATATATATAGCAACTATGTCAAAGTTATATGATGTTCATGCCTCTCTCTCTCTTCTCTCTCTCTCTCTATATTATATATATATATATATATATATATTATATATATATATATATATATAATATATATATATATATATATATATATATATAATATATATATATATTATATATATATATATATAATATATTATATATATATATATATATATATATATATATTATATATTATATATAATTATAATATTAATGTTATGTTTATTTTAATTAGTTAAAATCAATGTAAATCGGTCCCATATTAGACATTGTCAGTAGAAAAAATCCATTAATTGTGGAATTAAACATTATACAACAGTTAATTTCCATTTGTCGAATATTGGACAACACATTTTCATATTGGATAAAGCGTCATATATATGATGGTAAAAGAACTCCTGCCAGATATTCAACGGGGGAAGGGATTAAGGAAAAATGTTGGATAATCGAAGGGAAACGATATTCCATCAAACATTCCACAATTAAATAACTCCTATCCGATATTCAATGGGCATTGAGATTTTAGAAAAAAAATACATTTAACTTTTGACACTTTTTCTGATTTTGTCTGTTTCGTCAGAATTTCCGCCCAAATATAGTGGTGAACTCTATGTTAATATACCCAGACTCAATAACTGAAGAACATAATCCAAATTCTTGTATGTGAAGGATAATTTCATTCACATCCTCTACGTTGAGATCCAATTATGTAGATCTAGGAGAGAAGCTTCCCCAAAGACATCATATTAGACTTGGGGGTGGACTGCTACAAGAAATATTGCAATGTAGTTATATTTATGGTGGGGTTGGATGTGTCTCTCCCTTCATTAGTTTCCAAAAAAACTAAGTGACTTAAATAAGTGTATCTATTCCCTTGTTAATCAAATGAACTATTATTCAATGTTTCATGATTTGTAGCTATGTTGTATTACTATGTATACTAGAAGTGATAAGCTAAATATTTTTATGAGGGTATAATAATTTTGATTGCACTAAAGAGATAGAACAATGTTTGAGTATGTTGGGTTGCTTGTGATCACTTATGCATGAAATTTATATATAGAAGTAATTATTTGAATCAAATGTTTCTTGTGAGACATGTTGTGAAGTGGAATTTATATGCTGGATGGAGCTCTATTACTCTTTGTGTATCTAGTAATTCAATTTACCAGGCCTATAGTGAGATAGAACAATAGAGATTGTATCCATGTTTTAATGAGAAGGCTTAGATGTTCTTATTTGCTTAAGGAGACTTTTTTCCTCTAGACATAATCCATGGCACTAGCCTCTCCATTTATAAGTGTCTGGGGTGGTGAGTTTGAAGTTGTGGATTTGTCCATTAGCCATATTTTAACTTTTTACGAAGTTGCTAAATTGGAGACAATGTTTTGGGTTTCCCTTACATGCTATAGAATATTTCTAAGTCATCGTAAGTATTTTGGGAAATTATTTTCCTTGTCAAACTCTAATTTAAAATTTGACCTGGACCTGAGAAGTATTTTAGAAGTTGTAGAAACTAAGGGATTAGAGGCTTTTATCCTATTCCTTAGTCATATGGTCCAACAAGGTGTTGTCACCAAGTGTTTAGCCAAAAGGGGATAAATATTAAGGAGGAAAGGAGATAACATTTCACACTATCAGTATCGAGGCCATTTGAACTGTATCCTACACGAAATCCATATACTAACAAATCTCAACAACCCCATCAACTAACACAAAGTTTTTCCATCCATTAATTGTAGTGCATCAGCCTATCGAACCATCAATTATTTGGCTACGAGGGTTTTGATTATTGGGCATGACGATTGACAGTCACTAGTGTAAGACCTAACACTAATAAATCCCAACATCCCTTTTAGTTAATGAAGATGGGAGATTTTGGACTCGTCATATGATGAATATTGACTGTTGACTATTGGGAAATCGATTGTTGGGTGACACATCAAGTCATATTTATTGACAAACCCTAAATTATAACATAACTTGAAATGGTAGAAGAATAAAGGTGGAGTTTTTTTAGTTGACATAATGTCAATTTAACAACCAATAATTTGTCTTATCCAGCCTCGAGCTATTGGGAGGTGTAGATACAATCTACGGAGGTTTCCACCCCAATCTTGAGAAAAATTGATAAGGTCCTGGAGTTGGAAGATGACATGTCATGATGATGTGGTATGTTGACATAAAATAATGATGTGTCATGATTATGTGGTTTTTCGATGTGGTGCCAACATGGCAATATGACGTGGATTGGAGTGCACAATGGAATTGAGGTGGTAGCTTATGTCTGGAACATGAATATTGGATATTGGGATGTAAAATTATTAGGTGTCGAGAAATACTTTATCAATACATGATATGAGTCTTGATACTAACAAATGACAAGTCCATTGGTTAAATGGAATATTCTTGTTGGTTGACATCCATTTATGTTATGAAATCAGCTCACAAAAAGATAGAAAAGATAGATCAACGCCTTAGAAATAAGCCTCTTCGAGGGGGAAACCTCCTTTACATTACATAAATGAACAATTCTTGGATGATACAAATGAACAAACCTCCTTTCTATATATAGGAGTCTAAGGGGTCATATATAACCAAAGCCGACCTAACAATAATAATTAGGGTACATACAAATATTGGGATTCTATTGAGGCCACAATAATAACAATATGGGGGGACAATAGGGGCAAAACAACATAAAATAGGGGTACAAACAATTAGTAATGGGGGAATACTAGTATTTAGGGACCTAACCATGCCCCTCTCCTTTTAAAAAAGTGTTGTCCTCAACGCTTGAGTAGTTTTGGATGCTTCTGTATAAAATTCTCATCCTCCCATGTGGAAAGTTCAACGGGTAAGTTCTTCCACTTGATGAGATACTGTGAAATCGATCGATTTCATAGCTGTTGAGTTCTTGTTTCTTTGACTGCTTCAGGTTCCAATATGATTTTTCCTTCCTTATCAAGTTCTGGCAATATTTTTTGAACTGGAATCTTGTCACCTATAACCTTCTTTAAGCATGAAACATGGAAAACTGGGTGCACTCGGGAAGCTATAGGAAGCTCCAATTTGTATGACATAGTACCTATATTTTGCAACACCTTGTATAGACCATAATACTTTGGTGATAATTTATTATCCTTCTTAGCTTGCTTGAGGGACATTCGTTTATATGGTTGTAGCTGTAGTAATACCCAATCACCTACATCAAAACTTATTTCATTGCGATGTTGATCTGCCTATTGTTTCATTCTATTCTGCACCAAGGTGAGGTTATCCTTTAAGAGTTGGAGAACCTATTGCTGATGCTCGATGTGATCTTCCACTGCTTGAACCTTAGAATTTTCTCTTAAATATGATGTGATGGATGGTGGATGATATCCATA
>APFE031662669.1:0-52135 GCA_000404065.3 Pinus taeda | reverse complement strand
AATAGAAAAACAGTAACTTCTATATTACAAAGAATTATAAAATGGCAAAATTGAGTTTACAATGGATAAGGCTTATGAGAAAATAGAAAAAAAACAAAAAAGATAAAACCAATATTAAAAAAACAATAAAAAATAGAAAATGGAAACCTTAGTTGCACTTGCAAATGCATAACTCATATACAAAAGCATAGAAAAACGATAACTTCTATATTACAAAAAGTTATGAAGATAAGTTTGCACTTGTGAATAAAAGAAATAGAAAAACAGTAACTTCTATATTACAAAAAATATAAAATGGCAAATTTCAGTTTAAAATGGATAACTCTAATGAAAAATAGTAAAATAATAAATCCAATATTAAAAAATACATATAAAAATTATAAAATGAAAAAGCTTAGTTGCAAATCCATAACTCCTATACAAAAGTATAGAAAAATGGCAACTTCTATATTACAAAAAAATATAAAATCAGAAATTGCAGTTACCTAAGATAATTGTGCACTTGTGAATAAAATAAATGATAATAAAGGTAAGTTTCGCTTAAAATAATAATTAAATTTACATGAAAAAAGTTATAAAATAGTAATAAAGATAAAGTTGCACTTGTGAATAGAATAGAATAGAAAGTAAATTACATTTTAAATTATATATATAAAATAATAAATGACATGTAAAAATTTATGTAGTTACAAATGGTATAGTAAGATTGGCATGCTTAAGAAATTTGCATGCTACATGTTTTATATAAAAAACAATAAACTAAATTTACATGTTCAATTTTACATTAAAGTTTGGTAGAAAATTATAAGTTTGCACATGTATTTTTTTTTCATATTAAATTTAAATTATGACAGAGAAGGTAAGTTCTATTTTTTTTAAATTGCAATAAAACTAGTTTACCAACTGATCTTGTATTTTGGAAACCTTCTACAAGTAATGAGAATTAAAATGGAATTATGTCTTAATGTAGTAGAAAAGTATACTTAGAAATTATAATTAAAAACCTATTCCCTTCCATAAATAATTCTTGCTCAGATTAGTAGCAAAACATAGTTAGAATTAAGAATGTGTTCTCTTTCAACAAAGAATTTTGGATCAATGCATGTACCAAACACTTTTGGAATATAGGGAATTGTAAGTTTTATATTAAAAAATGCAAATATATTTAAATCACATTTTTGTTTTTATTCTCATAATTTTTTTATGATATCTACTACCAGGTTGGAGTATAGTGATTACCTGGATTGCATTCCATTGCAAAGCAAGGATACTGGATTGCATTCCATTGCAAAACAAGGATCACTGGTGTGGAATTCAAATAGAGGGGCTCATTTCCCTTAGTCAACCAAAAAGGTTGGGCACTGCCACATATTGTGTAATAAATTTGGATAAGATAGGACACATAACAAATTGAAATTAAATGAAAACTATTATTTGTTATTTGTGATCAAATATTTTGTCTTTGTTGTTAATAGACATGTGAATATTAATTTCCTTGTATCTATCCAATTATCACTCTAGTAATAGTTTTGAAATTTTTCTTGGCCATATTTGCAATTTTCTACTAGATTTCTAGGAATTGTTGCGTTTTAGTTTCACTTAGACTGCCATGTTTTTAATTCAATTATAAGTAATCTCATATGTAGGCTTCTATGCATTGTCTCTTTTGTATTCTCTATAGTTTGAAATTTTTTGTTTTTCAAAATATGTACAAATATAGTTCAGTGAATTTGACTGATTTTTTTTCTTGCGAACAGGATACTTGGAGACCCTCTAAAGGAAATTGATGGCACCTAGATCAAAACTTCCTGAATGGAAATATCTTGAAAGAAAAAATGATGGAAAAATTTATTGCAAGTTCTGCAATAATACTTGTGGGACATCAGTGACTCGAGCAAGAGATCATTTGCTTGGCATTGTGGGTGGAACTGGTGGAGGAGTGGCAGCATGTACTAAAATTGACGAAGATGTGAAGAAAAGTTTAAGTGAAGAAGTCAATGCTCATAAGCAAGGAAAGGTAGTCCAAGAAGCAAGAAAAAAAAGAACACAAGATACACTCATGGGAAGAGAAAATGTTATTAATTCAACACCAAGCTCTTTCTTACCATTTGTGGCATCTACAACATCTTCTATGCCATATGGATCACAAACAGAACTTACTTTACCAGACGTTGATCAAACACAACAAACATTGGAGAAAGCTTGGAAGCCATTGGAGCGAAATGAGGTAGATGATGCAGTTTATGATTTTTTCATTGGTTGTAATATCTCTTTCAACACTATCAGAAGCTCATTATTTCATGATATGTTAAAAAAGATTGGCCATTTTGGTCCCTCATATGTTCTTCCCAGCTATGAAAGTCTTAGGACCAAAGGAATTGATAGGAGCAAACAAAGAATAGAGGAAAGAGTTAAACCAATAAGGGATTCATGGGCTATTTCTAGATGTACTTTAGTTAGTGATGGTTGGACTGATCGCCAGTCTAGACCTCTCGTGAACACACTTGCTTGTTGTCCTCAGGGAGTGATCCATTTGTCTACTATTAATTGTATGGACAAAACAAAGACTGTTGAATATTTATTTCAGATACTAAAGGACACCATATTATCTATAGGAGACGACAACGTAGTCCAAGTTGTCACTGATAATGCATCCAATTGTGTTCGTGCTGGTGAGCTATTGATGGAGCATTTCCCTAAGTTGTTTTGGACACCTTGTGCAGCACATTATATTGATCTAGCCCTTCATGACATTGGTAAAATAGGTTGGGTGCAAGTAAACATATCTCAAGCAAGGCAACTGGTCAAATTCATTCTTAACCACCGATTGAGTTTGAGTATATTTAGAAAATACAAAACCAGGAATCTACTGAGACCAGGTGACACTAGATTTGCCACCCATTTTATTGCACTGCAAAGGGTGGTAGAGAAAAAAGCTGTATTACGATCATTCGTATGCAATGAAGAGTGGGTGAACTCTCCTTTGTCAAGGTCAGAAGGTGGTAAACTAATAGAGAAAACAATCTTCAATGAAATGTTTTGGTCATGTGCAAAAAAAATCATCTCTATTTGTGAGCCTATTGTACAAATATTGAGGATTCTAATGCTGCATGTATGGGTTTTGTATATGAAGGCATGGATAGGGTAAGAGAACACATATCATTGGTATGTAAGAATGATAGTTCAATATATAATCCAATATGGAGAATTGTGGAAAAAAGGTGGTGTATGTTGCATACGCCATTACATGCTGCGGGGCCTTTTCTAGCACCTAATTACTTTCACGTTCCTAAGGATAGAGATATCATGGAGGGATTTTATAATTGCATGGAGAGGATGTATCATGATCCTGAGATACAATATAAAATACGAATACAATCAATATCATATAGGCAAGGGTCTGGTCATGCTTTCACTACAGCTAGGGCACTACGAGATATGCACCATCCAGAGGTCACCCCTGCTCGATGGTGGTTTCTCCATGGATATGAGACACCTCAACTACAAACATTTGCAGTCAGGTATGTAGGCATCATAATTATTTATACTTTGTATGTATATTTGCAAATTGTTCCATGTAAATTATTATACTAATATAATATTATTTTCATGTAAAAGAATAGGTCACTAGTGTATCAGCATGTGAAAGGAGTTGGAGCACTCATGAGTTCATCCATAGTAAGAAAAGAAACCATTTAGGAGCTAGGAAATTGGCAGATTTGGCTAGCATTCATTGCAATTACACTTGTGGCTGAAATCTTTGAAGGGGAAGAAAACAACTTCAAATATAGTACGAGAGGTTCCCCCTATTTTTAATGCATCTAGTGCAACCTCACAAGCACCAATTGTGGGATCGTCTTCTACATCCACACATCACATCAATGAGAATGATGTCTTGCTCAGAGATATTATAGATGAGAGTGCTAGTAGTGATAATGACTCTCTCATGAGTGAATACACTGATGTGGATGAGGACAATGGAGATGAGATGACCTACACACCTTAAGATAATTTTGGCCCTTCATTTATGGTAATGACCATAAATTTTTTATTTCTATTAGCATTTTGTATAAGCACATAAGTCTTAAACTATGTTTTAACTTTTTGACTTATATTATTGAATTGTTCTAGTTTGACATATTATGATTCTTAGTTACTTTTACTGCATTATTTTATAAGGTTTAAAGGTGTTTATTTTATAAGTAACATTGTTTTTTAACTATAATACAAAATGAGCATGAATTAAATGATCTAAATTCATATTTGAATCTTAAATTGGATATCATTGTTGTTGTCTTTCAAGAAGATTCTCTAGAAGTTTGTAGATATCTACAAAAAAAACCCTTTAAGAGTTGATTTGTAGAGGGCATGTACATTTTCAAATAGATCTATTTAGTGATTTAGAGATAAATTTCATGGTATTTAGAGATCACTTACATCATAATTTTAATATCCAATATCTCAATTTTTACATTGAACTCTAGTTTTGTGTGTTGTGACTCATATTATTAGATTTTACTTTTACATGTTTTTCTAGTCTACAATAATAATTAATTTGAGGCATTTTGATCTTCATTACTTCTAAGCCGTTTTAGAGAGAAGGGGTCTATAACATTTTAGATAGGAGAAATTAACATTGGAAATAAGTAAACATAAATATACTTGGTAGAGAAAGATTTAATGAATTTTCATATAATGATTGTTTATTTGAATAAAAAAAAAAAAAAAAAAAAAAAAAAAAAAAAAAAAAAAAAAATTAAGTATATGTAAGATATATAATGTCGAATTTTTTCCGTATTGAATTTTATTGGATTGAATTTTTTCCGTATCTAATCAAATTCGAATTCGAATTTGGTAACTATGATGCAAACCGTTCTCCAGCTTATGCGAAAAAGTGAGACTCTTCAAGTTGGAATTTCTATTTTGCTTTCTACATTCTTGCTCTCGGCACATGCAGTACAAAGCTCAGCATTTCCACCATAGATGCACTTCAGTTTGATGAATTCGATCACAAAGAGAAGCTTCAGAAGGATTGTTTCTCAACTGGTGAATATTCAGTGTGTTTTTGGGAATGTTGTTTGCGGATAGTTTTCTGATATATATCTAGGACCCTGTGGGATTCACTTTGGGTTATGCGATTTAATCATAGCTGTCAAATTATTGTGCACTGGAATGAGTGCGTGCAAAATTCTAATCACGTGAAGTCGAATGTCAAAGCCCGATAAAAGAATTTCAATGATGTTTGGGGATCCAACTTTACAATAACGTGTTGAAGGTATTGCTTAGTTGAGCTAGCATCAGCGAATTTTGAGCTACGTCCGTCTAAATTATGTTTAATTGAATAGAAAATTTTGAGTCATGTCAGCATAGATTATGATTATGTTTTTTAAAATCAGTAGAGTCCAAGTTAAATAGTTGGAATTAGAGATACAATTGCCATAGCTGTAGAATTTGAAGGCAATTTCTATGGTGTTAAAAATATTGAAAGCTATATATTGATATATTTGATTGTTTTATGGTGGCAATCCCAAGGAGGCACATGTATCAATGACCATTTAAATCTTGTCGATTTTTTGAATAAACAAGCAGGGTTTTGGTGTGAGGTTTTAATGCACTTTATTGTTTTCAGCTTGCCCTTTGTATTGGCCTTGGTTTTGCAAATGCGGCCATTCACACCTGCTGAGGGAAATTAAGAGTTCATTCTTGTACTTGCTGTGGTCTGGTTCGGCTCTGTGGGTGCGTTGTGCCTTCACTTGTTTCTTGTGGTGGTTTGTTAGCGTTGTGCCTTTGCTTGTTCCTTCGCTTGTTCTTTGTGGTGGTTTATTTCGCTAGTTCTCGGAGGTTTCAAGTTGACTTTCAACATGCAAGTTGTTTCATCTTTGTTACCTAGCTCATGCTTTGTCTCTACTTTACTCATGGTGATTTTTTTTTGGTGTTGGTTATGGTGTTGATCTCGCTCTGTGTAACCACAGGTTCTTTCCTTGCTACTACGGTGGGCGGCTCAGCGAACACTGCTTCAGGTAATTTTTTTGTTCCAATTTTATTTCTACACCTTGTTTTTATGACTCTAACCCTCTGGCTCCTTGGTGAGCAGGTAAACTTCTCCTATGGTGTTCTTGTTGGGAGAAACCCTCTAGCGAGAGACTCAGTTCTTGTTCTTTGGCGCAGAGTCAGGCCTTTTCTAGGTAAATCCCTGCTCCTTTCTTCATTTATCTACTCATTGTCCTTTTTTTTTGTTGGCCCTAATGGTTTCTTGACTGCTGCCTTGTTTTTGTGGTGGTGTGAATGTTGCTCCACCGCCTCGTCCTTGGGTGTCTTTGCAAGCTTAGGGAAAAACAGGGTAGGATCCCTCCATGGCTGTATTGTGGTTTTTTTGTTCTTTACTTGTGCTATCCTTAGTTGGGTATAACCCTTGGGGTTTCGCTTTCTCCATGTGTTTGTATGGTTTCATGGGTTTTCATACCTTCACTGTTTGATTAGTCTTGCCCTGCAAATCATTCTTCTCGATGTTCGTGGGTTTCGTAACTCTCAACTATTTTTGAGTTATATAAATGTATAATGAACTGTTAAATTTGGAAATGTAACGAATGCACATGTGTGCTTGAATATTGAATGTGAATGTACCTGGGTTTTTGTTGAGAAAAGTTGTGTTGTCCTTGCTGGCTTTGCCTTTGTCTAGTTCCTGCTCTGAGATGCCTTCAATCACGAGATTTTTTTCGATGCCATTTAGCCTCTTAATGAATTATTTCACTATTTTGCTTTAACACAATGTCTGAAACATTAATGCATAGGAAAATAAGAACTTGTTTTTCTTCCTTAATGACATGTTATAGATTCATTTTCTTTCATAGATATTCAAGAAAAATTGTAATTTCAAATTCTATGTCCTCTCTTCTCTCTGGATGGCAGCCTCTTTCATGAGGCTCTGGTTTTTCTTTTTCAATGCCTTACTAGCAGTTTCTTACAGTTGAGTAACTGTTCCTCAGTTACCTTTCAGTTATCTAACAGTTTCTCTAAACATACTCTTAACTAATCTTGTTTTACTTGCTTGCTTAATTTTTAAAGGACAACAGCTGTGTCAGCCTTAATTTAAGTAAAACAAAAATAAAACAAAATTCGAAATGTTTTTCTTTTTTTTCCAGCAAAAATAAAAAACCATTTCCAGTTGTCGCCTTTTCAGTTGGATGCTCCTGCATCAGGCTCCCAGGGTAAATTAAACTCATGGCTCTTGTCCATGAGCTCTTCAATAGAGTACCTAGCACTTTGAATTTGGCCAACATCTAACCAAGAATTATCTTCAATAGGATGGCCCTTCCACTTGACTACGTACTGCAAATATTCTTTTCTTCGAGTTCGTTTGGCCACTTGGGATTCTAGGATCTGTTCGATCTCTAAAGGATTTGCTGGGGGCATCTGTTTAATCCACGAGTCATTCTCATTCTGGGTGTCCCGTGTTCATCTTTCCGAATTGTCTTCTTGATTTTCTGCAATGTATGGGTACAGATCTGCCACATTAAAAATGGTTGAGATTCCTATACCTAGAGGTAATTGCAACTTGTAAGCATTCAAAGAAAACTTTTGAAGAATCCTGCAAGGCCCAATTTTCTTCCATTTTAACTTGTTGTATTCGCCTTTAGGAAACCTTTCCTTGTGTAGGTGTGCTAATACTAGGTCCCCTACGTTGAATTGTGCCTCCCGCCTTTTCAAATCTTCTTTCTGTTTGTATCTTTGGTTGTTGTCTTGTAATTTTAATTTCACCTGTTCATGAAGATCGTTGATTGCCTTTGCGAAATCTTGACCATCAACACTCCTGTGCTCCAACTGACCCATATCCCGCAACTCATGTACTCCACGTGGGTGCATTTCGTATAGGATTTGGAAAGGACTACTGCCTATGCTTTTGTTGGGCGAATCACTATAAGCAAATTCCTCTTATGCAAGTACACAATCCCACTGTCGAGAATTTTCACCAACCAAACTCCTTAATAGATTTCCCACACTTCGGTTCACCACTTCGGTTTTCCCGTCGATCTGCGGATGATATGCTGAGCTAAAGTCAAGTTTGGTGTCTAAATTTTTCATAAGGTCCACCAAAAATGACCTGTAAACTTTATGTCTTGGTCCGAAATAATAAACCTCGGCAAGCCATGTAATCTTTCTATCTATGTGAATAACAAATGTGCTACATGCGTGGCATCACTGGTTTTCCTACACGGAATGAAATGTGCCATTTTGGTGAAATGATCCACCACCACCATAATGGAATCAAATCCCCATTGTGTCTTCGGCAGACCTAAGACAAAGTCTAAACTGACTGAATCCCATGGTCTGTTCAAAATAGGTAAGGGCGTATACAACCTTGTGTTCTGGTTGTGTCCCTTTCCAAGTTGACACATTTTGCATCTAGCCACAAACCTCTGTACATCTCTACGCATCTTCGGCCAATAGTAAAAGTGGCTCAATTGATCCAAGGTCTTGTCTATGCCAAAATGCTTGGCTAAACCTCCATTATGTTTTTCTTGGATTAAACTCTCTCTCATAGAACATTCCGGGATACACAACTGCCCTCCTTTGAACAACAACCCTTCCTGCATATTATAGTCCAGCCATGAACTGTTATCTCTCAACAATGGATTTTCGCAAGCTTCATAGGCTTCCTTAAAATCTGCATCTGTTTTATACAAGTCCTTAAGATGTTCGAATCCTAATACTTGTATCGTACTTTCCTGTAGGATCAAATTCCTCCTGCTTAATGCATCTGCCACTTTGTTGGCTTGATCGTTGATGTGTTTCAACACAAATGTAAAACTTTGCAGGTACTCCACCCACTTTGCATGTTTATGGTTTAGCTTATCGTGTTGCATAATATATTGTAATGCAAAATTGTTTGAAAATAAGACAAATTCATTGGCCAATAGATAATGTCTCCAATGCTTTAGTGCTTGAACCACTGCATAAAATTCTGTCATAAGACGTGTACTTTTGCCTACTTTCATTTAATTTCTCACTGAAATAGGCTACTGCCTTGTCTTCTTTGTTGAGTACTGCAACAATGGCTATCCCACTGGCATCATAGCGAACTTGAAAAAGTTTGTTAAAGTTTGGTAACCTTAAAATTGGTTTTTCAATGATCTTCCTTTTGAGCAGCTGAAAATTCTTCTCAGCTGATTTTGTCCAATGAAAAGGCTGATTTGCCTTCTTAATGGTGTCCACCATGGGTGCACAAATCTCACTAAAATTTTTAATAAACTTTCGATAAAAACTCGCCAATCCATGAAAACTCCGTACCTCAAACAAACTCTTGGGAGACGGCCAGCTAACTATGGCTGCAACCTTTTCCGGATCCATTTTTAGTATATTCTCGGAAATCACAAATCCCAAATAAATTAACTCTTTCTTGAAAAAAGAACATTTCTTCAAATTTATTAGTAATCTATTTTGCTACAATTTTTCCAATACATACCTCACATGTCGAAAATGCTCTTCTTTCGTCTTGCTGAATATAAGTATATCATCCAGATATACAATCACAAATTTACCAATTAATTCTTTCAGCATCTCGTTCATCAAACGCATGAACATGCTGGGGGCATTGCTCAATCCAAATGGCATAACCAGCCATTCACATAAGCCTTCATTAGTCTTGAAAGCTATCTTCCACTCGTCACCTTCTTGAATCTTGATTTGGTGGTAGCTGCTTTTCAAGTCTATCTTTGAAAAGTATGTTGCTCCACTCAAACAATCCATCATATCATCCATCCGAGGTAAAGGAAACCTGTATCTGATAGTGATCTTGTTAATTGCCCAGGAATCAGTGCACATCCGCCACTCACCTCCTTTCTTGGGAGCTAAAACAGTCGGAATCGCACAAGGGCTTAGACTTTCCCAAATTAGTCCTTTATCCAACAACTCCTACACCTGCTTCCTGATTTCTTCATTGTCCTTCGGACTCATCTGCTAAGAAGCTTTGTTTGGAAAACTATATCCTGGAATGAAATCAATATGGGGACTAATGCTCCACTTTGGTGGTAATTTTTCCGGTAGATCATCTACCACAATATCACTAAATTCCTGCAGCATGTCCTGTATCTCTTTAGGTAAGTCAATGATTTCAGTATGGATCAATACTAGTTTTGGCCTTCGCACAACTGCATATTTTGCCTTATCATCCTCCATCTATCACATAAACTCTTTTCCACCTAACAGTAATGCTTTTGTTCCACTGGTTTCTGCAACATCCTCTTCCTTTATGGGCACTAGCGTATGCTTTATCCCATCCTTAACAAACTTGTAACAATTTGTTTCCCCTTCATGGATGACTTTCCTATCATACTGCCATGGTCTTCCCAGTAGAATATGGCACAATTGCAAGTCACCTTGTCCTTGTACTTGCCAATATGAAACTCTACTTCGCACTGCTCATCGACCAGCAGTTGGTGACCTTTCTGCAACCAAGACACTCTATATGGAGTTGGGTGCTTCAACTTCTTCAAACCCAATTTGCCCACCATTTCAGTGGCTACCAGACTATTAGTACTTGCACTGTATCTGATTGATTTGCAACATTTCCCATGCGACTTGCACACAATCCGGAACAATGCTTTCCTCTGTGTCTGATCAGTGACTTCCTTAGTTGGTTTTAGTAATACCTTATTCAACACCAAGGCTTCCTCGGTTTTAGGCATATTTTCCACCTCCTATGGCGGTGCCAATGCTTTATCGAGTAGAGTAACATATTCTCCCCTTTGTCTAGTTTGTTCATTTTCAGGACATTCAAAGGACCTGTGTCCCCACTTGTGACACTTGTAACACTGATAGGCATTTCCTCTGCCTCTGCCATTACCTCTTCCTCACTGGAATGACCTTCCTCCTCTGGTGTTACCTTCCCTTTCAGTCTGTCCAGAAGTCTTCGAACCACTATCCTCTTCATTGTTGTTGGCAGTTCTACCTCTGCCAAAGGACTGTCCCCTATCTCTGCCAAAACCACGTCCTCTTCTGGCATTCTGTTTCCTGGCAATATTTTCCTCTGCCTTCAAAGCACTTTGATAGGCTTCCTCTATGGTCATAGGGGAAAGAATATTAATTTCGTCTAGGATCTCCATCAGTAGAACCTCATTTTTTTTTCAGGGGTATCTTCAACGTAACTAGCTCTCAGGTTTATTTATAAAATTCTTCAGTATATTCCTTTACGGTCATCATTCTTTGTCTCAGGTTATGTACTTGTCTATAAAGGGAAATTTGGTAAACTTTGGGTAGAAATTTTTTCTTCATCCTAGCAATCATCATGTCCCATTTTTTAATCAATGGTTTGTTCAATCTTCTCCTTTCTGCCTGCACACTGTCCCACCACAGTGTTGCATGTCCCTTCAACTTGGTGACAACAAACCTGATCTTCTTGTCTTCCTTGATTTCTTCATATTCAAAATATTTATCTAGCTCACTTATCCAGTCTAACAATGCCTCTGTGGACAAACTACCATCATAATTAGAAAGCTTCGGTCCTTGCTTACTACTAGCCAACAAAACTAACCTCAATAGTTTAATCTCTGGTCCCTCTTCATCTGACGTATCCGTCATGGTTGCATTTTCCTCCTCACTGTCATCCCCACCTTCTAGATCTCTATGCCTTCCTACTTCCACTGCTGCTAAACGTGCAGTTAAAGTCCTAATGTCTTCTCGTAGCACTTCATCTGCTACTGTCCTAATGACTCTACTTCGACCCCTTCTTCCTACCTCCATCTTTACTCAGAGAAAGGAACTAACTTGCTCTGATACCAAAAATTGGTGGCAATCCTGAGGAGGGACATGTATCAATGACTGTTTAACTCTTGTCAATTTTTCGAATAAACAATAGCAGGGTTTTGGTGTGAGGTTTTAATGAACTTTATTGTTTTTGCCCTGCCCTTTTTACTGGCCTTGGTTTCGCAAATGTCGTCATTTCACACCTGCCGAGGGAAATTAGGATTCATTCTTGTATTCGCCGTGGTCTGGTTCGACTCTGTGGGTGTGATGTGCCTTCACTTGCTTCTTGTGGTGGTTTGTTAGCACTGTGCCTTCTCTTGTTCCTTGTGGTGGTTTGTTAGCGTTGTGCCTTCGCTTGTTCCTTGTGGTGGTTTATTTTGCTGGTTCTCAGAGGTTTTAGGTCGACTTTCAACTTGCAAGTTGTTTCATCTTTGGTACCTAGCTCATGCTTTGTATCTACTCTACTCGTGGTGATTTTTTTTTGGTGTTGGTTCTGGTGTTGATCTGTCTCTGTGTAACCACAGGTTCTTTCCTTGCTACTGTGGTGGGCGACTCAGCGAACACTACTTCAGATAATTTTTTTGTTCCAATTTCATTTCTACACCTCGTTTTTATGACTCTAACCCTCTAGCTCCTTGGTGAGCAGGTAAACTTCTCCAATGGCATTCCTGTTGGGAGAAACCCTCTGGCGAGAGACTTGGTTCCCGTTCTCTGGCACGGAGTCAGGGCTTTTCCAAGTAAATACCCACTCCTTTCTTCATTTATTTGCTCATTTTCCTTTTGTTTTGTTGGCCCTACTGGTTTCTTGATTGCCGCCTTGTTTTTGTGGTGGTGTGCAGTTCGTTCATGGGGAACGCTGCTCCACGGCCTCGTCCTTGGGAGTCTTCATGAGCTTGGGGAAAAATAGGGTAGGATCCCTCCATGGTTGTATTGTGGTTTTTTTGTTCTTTACTTGAGCTATCCTAAGTTGGGTATAACCCTTGGGGTTTCACTTTCTCACTGTGTTTGTATGGTTTCATGGGTTTTCATACCCTCATTGTTTGACTAATCTTGGCCTACAAAACGTTGTTTTCAGTGTTCGTGGGTTTCCGAACCCTCTACTATTTTTGGGTTATATAAATGTATAATGAATTGTTAAATTTGGAAATGTAATGAATGCACAGGTGTGCTTGAATATTGAATGTAAATGTACATGGGTTTTTGTTGAGAAAAGTTGTGTTGTCTTTGCTAGCTTTGCCTTTGTCTGGTTCCTAGTCTTAGATTCCTTCAATCACGAGATTTTTGTCGATGTCATTCGACCTCTTAATGAATTATTTTACTATTTTGTTTTAGCACAATGTCTGAAACATTAATGCATAGGAAACGAAGAAATTGTTTTGCTTCCTTAATGAAAGGTTCTAGATTCATTTTCTTTCATAGATATTCAAGAAAAATTGTAATTTCAAATTCTATGTCCTCTCTTCTCTCTGGATGGCATCCTCTTTCATGAGGCTCTGCTTTTTCCTTTTCAATGCCTTCCTAGTAGTTTCTTACAGTTGAGGAACTATTCCTCAGTTATCTAACAGTTTCTTTAAACATACTCTTAACTAATCCTATTTTACTTGCTTGCTTAATTTTTAAAGGACAATGGTTGTGTCAGCCTTAATTTAAGTAAAAGAAAAATAAAATAAAATTCGAAATATTTTTATTTGTTTCCAGCAAAAATAAAAAACCGTTCCGAGCTGTCTCCTTTTCAGTCGGATGCTCCTGCATCATTTTACCTAGATGAATAGTAAGAAAGAGAATAAAGAATCTTTAAGTAGTAACATTTTTTTATCTTTTTCAGTTAAATGTTTGTATTTTTTTTTTAAATGTTGTTTGGCTTCTCATTTATTTTTTATATTTCGGTGGATCCATATTTTATTATTGGCAATTGTTAATTGTTTGTGAAGCTTGTTTTACATGACAAGAGTGCTGGAGAGTTTAAACAAATGACCAATAACAATAGTGCTCTTAATATTTCTTAGCTTCAAATAAGAATATTTAAGGATGAGAATTATGCTTTTTAGAGTATTAAAATGTAGACATTTTTTTCACAAGATTTGTGGGATTTATGGAAAAATGTTAGATAGAACTAGTGGATGCTTAAGTTCTTGTAGGTTGGATCCAAGTCCAAGGAGAAAATATTAGGGAGAACTAGTGGATGCTTAAGCTCTTGTAAGTTGATCCAAGTCCAAAGAGAATGGTTGAGGGAAAAAAAAAAGAACTATTTAAAAAACTTTTTTTTCATTCAAGAAGCACTTCATGATTGATTTTATTTTTCCAAGACTCATTGCAACAAAAAAATCAAATGAGGCATGGCATATGCTATATAAATCATATGAAGGGAACACATAAGGTAAAACTTGTTAAACTGTAATCTGTCATAAGATAATTTGAAACTTTGTGCATGCAAAATTCTTAGGGTATACATGAAATTTTCATTAGAACTATGGGAATAGTGAATCAAATTAGATATTGTGGAGAATATTTAAGAGATCAAAAAGTTCTTGAAATTTTTTTAATAGGTTTTCCTGCAAAATTTGACATTCTTGTTTTTGCTATTGAAGAATGTAAATCTTAATTTGACATTGTTGTTTTTACGATTGAAGAATCTAAATATTTGACTCAGATCTTTGTGAATGAAATGATGGAATCTCTTCAACCTTAGGAGCAAAGGATGAATAGATCCGCTAAAAAATATTTTGAGAAAGTTTTTCACGAAAACCAATATTTCTTAAAATAAAGGTTAGGAAGATGAGAAATGTTTTCATGAGGAAATTAGAAGTCTCTGAGAAGAGGAAGATGCCAAGAATATCGAGAAGGAAGAGGAAGCTTAGAATTGTTTCCCTAAGAAAATTAGAAGCACTCGTAGAAGGAGGAGGTATAGGTCCACCAAGAAGTTTCCCTACAAGGAACAAAGGAGAGTAATGAAAATAATGATGGAAGTAAAAAATCTAGAAAATCACAATTTCAATGTTTTTATTGTACAACATTTTTCCATTATGAAATTAATTGCTGGAGAAAAACAAGATCTCTAAAAATTATTTTTAACTTGTGAATCAACTAATAAGGTTTCCAAGGAGTTAAGGGTTTTGGATAGTGGTTGCAAAAATCACATGAGTAGAAGAAAGGATGACTTTTTCAATATAGATGAACCTACTAAATCTAAAGTTTTATTAGAAGATGGCAAGCCAATAGAAGACAAAGGTAAGGGAAAAATTGTAGTAAACATGAACCAAGTTAAAACATTCTTGGATTAGCACATAATTTGTTGAGTGTGGGGTATCTTGTCGAAAAGGGATATCTTGTTATTTTAAAAAAAATCAATGCATCATCTATGTTAAGGATAATCATAATCACATTACACTCCCCAACCAAATGGTGTGGTTGAGAAAAAGAATATGACAATCATTGAGAAGGCTAGGAGCATGTTGAAAGGTAAAGGTCTTACAAACACCATTTTGCCTAATGTTCTAGCTACATTTGTTCATTTTCTTAATCAATGTCCAACAAGAAGTGTGCAAAATATTAATCCATATCATACATGGGCTACAAGAAAACTTGGCGTTTCTCATTTGAAAATATTTGGTTGTATTTCTTAAGCTCACCTTCTTCTTGAAAAAAGGAGAAAACTAGATTATATAAATGTGAAAAACATTTTTATTGACTATTGCAAGGAGACAAAGGGTTATAGAGTTTATGATCCACAAGCTACAAAATTACTCATTAGTTATGATGTGTTATTTGATGAAAAAGAGGAATGGTAGTGGAATCAAGGTATGCAACAAGAAATCCAAACATTATTGTACAATAATATGAACCTTCTATTTCTACAAATCTAATTGGGTGAAAATGCAAAAATGGGAAAGACATTTTGGTGTGCTAAGAGACATGCTTTGTTAGGAAAATTCTTGGGCAACAAAAAAAGTCGAAATATTTTCTTAGATGAGAAGTTTCTTGGGTGACAGTTTGAAGCTCTTTCAACCAGGATTTTAACATAACTAATCCGACGATCCTCTCTGTAAAGAGTTTAACAAGTTTTATGTGGAGAGGTTTGGGAAAAACGTTTCTCAGGCACAAACTCTTAGTCAAAAGTTTAGATTCTAATTAGTACTCTCTTTTTTTTTTTTTTACTAAAGCAAGAGACTATCCTTCTATTCCATTAAACCAAAAGTAATGTTACAATATATACGAAAAACTTGACTAAGTCATGGACTTCGGAAAAACAAGGGCATTCTCCCAAAGCAAAGACCCTCCACACCAACTAAAGGATAAGCTTACCACTCAAAAGATACCCTCGGTCAACCGTTAACCCAAAGTCGAACTATGCGATCCCAACCATCATTACTGCGCAGAGCGGGAAAGTATAAGCGGCCCCACAACAATACACAGCCAAATCTATCTGTTGAATCCCTCTACAGAAATGGATGGCTCGGAGAAAAATCAGGAAGCCTAGCTGCTTGAGCTTTAAGGCGCGATGGAGGGTGGTATTACGTACCCCACCCTCACCACGTGTTGAGATCCTAGTGGGATTGCTCTCAAAAAACCCAAACCACTTACCATTACAAAACTCAGCGATCAACTGGAAACCTCTTTAAGCCTGGTTTTTCATTCCGTAAGAGGAATGCAGGAGAATGTCTGTCGCTGGAAAGATCTAGCCTGCCTTCCCACGAAGGCTAACTTCGGGACTGGTAATAGAAACAACCACCGACTGCAAATTAAACATTGCGCTGCAAATCAAAGGAGAAAGGAGACTGATTAACTTACACCAAAGGATAATGTAACTGCTCAAAGTTTTCCCTTCTTCAAGGTTCCAAACGAAGTACTGAGATTGAACTTGCATTTAAGAAGCTTCATTCTGTGCCTTTCCCTCTGGCCCAATGTCTAAAAATTTATATATCCTCTACCGCTTGTTCATTGCAGAGAGCTTTTAATCTGCTCTGAGGCGACTCCTGCCACTTCATCTCAATACTACATTTTGAATTAATCACTCCTTGGTTGGCAAGTAAACCCGCTAGTTTGTTGGCTTTTCGACGAACATGATTGAAGCTAACAGTTCGAAGACTCTGGAGATGATTTTGAATTCTTTGGTACACTTGAATTTGTTTCCAGTGTTTTCAGACCCTTTCTGGCGCTATACCACAAATGATTCTCTTAACCGCATTTATTGAGATCTCCGAGTCTGCTTCGATAATGACATTTGAGCTGTGATTTAGTTTGAGAAGCTCTAGGCAATGTTCCAATGCCATTAGTTCAGCCATGTTGTTGGTGGCTATGCCTAAATGGCAGTGGAAAGTGAAGATTATAGTTCCTTCTTCATCTCTTAACACCACTCCGTAAGCCGTTGTTCCAGGGTTGCTTTTTGAAGCACCATCAATATTGCATTTCAGATAACCTTTCGGTGGAGGCTGCCAAAACTCCTTTTCCATTTCCAAATCTCTTTCCTTTTTGCTAAGTCCATGGTGAATGATCTCTTGCATGCCCATATGCCTGAGAGTTCTCAATTCATTCACTGTGGGAGGATGCTTGGGATAACTGCGCATAATGGTGGAAATTGTCTCCTTAATTTGTTTCAAGATCAGATCCATCAGGCGAGGAGGAGTAGTTTTTTCATCCTTGAAAATTCTTTTATTCCTTTCTTTCCAAACATTCCAGATAATGAAGCTTGGCGTAAAGGTCTAGGCCAGATTAAGGATCTCATACTCCGAAAAGTTTTTTCTCCACCTGTTCAGGGTATTAATGATGCTATCTTTATCTTTGTCTGTCTGTTGAAACATGGTGTCAAAAAAATCCCACTGCTAGGTGGTGTAGGTGCAGCTGTTAAGAATATGCTCCATTGTCTCCTCTTGAGCTTCACATAACTGGCATCTAAAAGGCCCAATAACCCCCCTTTTCCGAATATTATCCCAAGTTAATATTTTCTTGTGGTGAACTAACCACATGAAAGGCTTGATCTTCATCCACCCTTGGTGGCTCCAAAGATGTTGGCAAGATTTCGCCAAAACATAGGGATCTAGGTTTAGGATAATTCCTTTTGCTTCCTTGATATTAAAGGTACCTTCTTTATTGAGGCCCCATCTTAGCTGATCTTTCCCCTCAGTAACCAAGATCTTCCTTTGTTTTAACATGCTCATGAGTTCCTCTGCTTTTGTTTTTATGGGGTTGTCCTCTCTGCAGGCCATTTTGCTCAAGTTTCTCCATTTTCCGTAGTCATGAGGAAGATTCTAGAAATCTTTAACTTTTATTAATCCTTGGGAATCTATCTCCTGCTTGAGGCTTATAAATTTCTCTCTTATCAGCATTGGTTCTTGTTGCCATTTGTCTTCTCAAATGAGAGCTAGATCTCCTGCTCTAATTTCCCAGAAACTGTTGTTTTGTACTAGGCTTCTGTTTTCCCAGGCGTTATTCCATATGTAAGAGCCTTTTATGTGCCCAGACATTCTTATAAGATCACTTGTTTGCCAGTCGCTTGCATATTTTTCTTTCCATAGTTTAGCCCATTGAGCCTCTGGTTCTTTAACCCACCTCCACCAAATCTTGGCTCCTAAAACATTACTCGGAATCTCCTGATCATCTAGGCCTAGACCTCTGTTACATTTGGGTTCACAAATTTTATCCCACGAAACAAGGGCCCATTTCTTCCTTGTTTCCTCCTTGCCCCAAAGGAAGTCTCTCTGGATGTTCCTAAATTGCTGTAAGACCCATTTGGGAGCTGGAAGGGCTGATAAAAAGAAAACAAGGATAGATTGAAGAACAACCTTTGTCAGAATCAATCTTCCAGCTAGGTTCAATGATCTAAAAGTCTATTTTTTGACTTTGTCATGCATTTTGTTGAGCACCGGTTCCCAGATAATTTTGTGCAAAGGTCTAGCTGTCAGGGGAATTCCCAAATACTTTGAAGGGAGGGAATCCCTTTGAAAGCCCAGAATTTTGGAGATGTTCCTCTGAATTGTAATGTTAGTATTTAAGAAATTTTTTTTTGATTTGGAGAGATTAACTTCCATACCTATAGCCAAGGCAAAGTCATTTAGGATTTGTTTGTACACTAAAGCTTCCTTGACTGTGGGGATACCTTGCAGCATGGTGTCATCCACAAATTGTTGGTGATTCATTGCTTGACGATTCTCCGTTAATTTGAGGCCCTAGATCTTTCCCAAGACTTTGGCTTGATTAATGGATCTGCCCAGACCTTCCATCATGAGGATAAAGAGAAAGGGAGAGAGTGGGTCTCCCTACTTGAGGCCTCTGGAAGGAGTGAAATCTTTAAGGGCAAGCCATTCACCAGAATTGAAAAGCTGGAAGAAGTAACCAGAGCCATAACCCATCTGACCTAGTTGTGATCAAACCCAAAAGCAGTAAGGACCTTCTTGATGTAAATCCAGTTCACCTTGTCATACGCTTTTGCAATATCTAATTACATGATCATACCAGCCTGCCTTTTGCTAGTTAGTGTATGAACTACCTCATGGGCTTGAATAATGTTGTTCAGGATTTGTCTTCCTTCCACATAACCAGATTGTTCCCCTGAAATTAAAGATGAAAGAAGAGGTTTGGGTCTACTAGCCAGAATCTTGGAAATAATTTTGTAAACAACATTGCATAAAGCAATGGGTCTGAACTTATCAGGAGTCAGGGCTGAGTCCTGTTTGGGGATTAGGGAGATGAAGGAGGTGTTGAGGGCTTCAGAATGGTCCTGTTTCTTCTAGAGTCCTCTACAACATTTAGAATATCCTATTTGACAACATTCCAGCGGGCCTTGAAAAAGTCCACTTTAAAACCATCTGGACCAGGAGCTTTGCCATTCTGCATATCTTTGATAACCTCACTAACTTCTTCTTTGGTTACTGGTTTATTCAGGTTAAAATTATCCTCTCTAGACACCATTTTGGGGATATTTTTTGTAATTTCCTTAATGCATTATTCTCTGTCTAAAATATTTTCCTTTGTGATGCCTTTGAAATGCTGTACCAACACAGCTTCGATATTCTTATGAGAGTTTTGAAGCTCCCCATTCTCATTCAATATCGAAGAGATTCTATTGTGCGCTCTGTTGGCCATGGTAGATCTGTGGAAAAATTTGGTGTTTCATTCACCTTCTTTGAGCCATTGAACTCTAGATTTCTGTCTCCAAAATATTTCCTCTTGTTTGCATAAATTCTGCCATTCTTGATTGTATTTATTAGCTTGTTCACTTTTGACTTTTCCTGTATTTTAATTTCCACTAAATTTTTTTCTACGAAAATATTACCAAACTCCTTCTTGTTCCATTCTTTGAGTCTAAGTTTTATGTGCTTTAGTCTTTTATGAAGGAGGAACATTTTGGTGCCCTGGATCTGCAGATCTTCTGACCACCATTTTTCAATGTTTCTAATGAAGTTTGGGTGGGAGAGCCAGATGTTCTCAAATATGAAGGGTCTATTCCTGGGAGAATTGATCCCTTTGATCTCTAATTGAATCGGCTAGTGATCAGAGCCTCCAAATGGGAGAACGCTGGTAGTTATTTCTTTATTAGTGAGCATTAGCTCATCTGAGGTAAAAAATCTATCTAACTTGGAGGTGACCTGCGCATCACCTCCTCTTTTGTTATTCCAAGTAAAAAGGCCGTTGTGCATTTCAGAGTCAACCAGTTTCATATCTTCTCTGAATGATTGGAACACTACTGAATCTTTGCTTAGCGTCCTGGTACCTCCCTTTTTTTTTGAAAGGGATTTAATCATGTTGAAATCTCCTCCCATGACCCAAGGGATTTCTTCATGTCTACTTCTGAGATCAACCAAGGAGTCAAGAAATTTGAGTTTCTCATCTATTCGTTGAGGACCATAAACATTCGTAACCAGGAAGGTGTCCGACACCCCCACTGGTTGAATGATGACTTATAAATAATTTCTTGATGCCTTCGCATCTATTATGCTGACTTTTTGGGGGTTCCATAGAGTGAGAATACCCCCAGCTGTGTTCTCTGCTTTAACTTCTAGAAAATCAAATCTATTAAGCCATTTGCTATGGATTTGTTTTAATTTCTGAATGGAGCATTTTGTTTCTTGAATGAAGATTATGTTCGGCATTGCTAGCTTCATTCTGTTACTTAGCATTCTTTTTTTTCTTTTACTTCCTAGACCTCTGATATTCCAAGATATGAACTTCATAATTAATGATTTGTAAAGGATTAACTAGTTAGATCTTTCATCTTACTGGAATCTATCATTAGCTTTCCACACTCCATCAAGAGCTCATTTTGCTTTTTCCCGCCCCTCTTCTTTCCTGGATTTCTAGTAGCTAATCCTGGAGTTGATTTCATTGTTTTCACCCCAATGTGCTCCTGTTTGTGAATGTTTTTACCTTTATCTAGCCCTCTTTCTTGAGTTTTCCATGAAAACAACTGTTGTATCCTATTGCATTCTTCTTGAGGCAGTGAATCTATTCCTCCTTTAGTTCCCTGCATCAGGAAACCTTCCAGATCCAGGTTTTCCTTATCGAGAATTTCTTGAAGTTCATGATCTTCCAGATCTGTTTCCCTTTGGGTCATTTCCTGGTCCATCTCCATTTCTGTTTCACTTATCATCACTTCTTTTTTAGAACCAATCTCTTGAGATTGCTTTTTTTCCTCTTCTTTTTCTTTTTTAATTAGTACCTTCCTCCTGATATTGGTTTTCTCTTATGATTTCTTCATTCTCCTCCAGCACTTGAAACTTGTTCTGACTCACCTTTTTCCCCTCGTTATATCATTGCATAAGCCTCTTTTTTCCTCCTTTTCCTCTGCTTGCCACTTTCTGAAAGCTTTATGTGTCCTTAGTTGTATTAAGTTTATCTTTGTTGTCTGATTTACTAAGAGGGCAGTCTCTGAACAGATGTCAATGTTCATGGCACCTACGTCATCTAAAAGGGATATGCTCATAGTCCACTGTCTGCACCCACTCCTCATCAAAAAATTCCAAGATAACTTCATCTTGAAGCGCTCCTGATAAATCCATTTCCACACATATCCTTGCAAAGGAGGTGTATTTTCCTCTTCTTGTGGCTTCAAAACCTTTAACAAAACGCCCTAGTTTATTGCCAATGGCAACTAGGGATTCAGTTCGCTAATAATCAAGAGGTAGAGAATAGAAGGAGGTGTTGAGGGCTTCAGAATGGTCCTGTTTCTTCTAGAGTCCTCTATAACATTCAGAATATCCTATTTAACATTCCAGCAGGCCTCGAAAAAGTCCCCATTAAAACCATCTGGACCAGGAGCTTTCCCATTCTGCATATCTTTGATAACCTCACTGAGTTCTTCTTTGGTTACTGGTTTATTCAGGTTAAAATTATCCTCTCTAGACACCATTTTGGGGATATTTTTTGTAATTTCCTTAATGCATTATTCTCTGTCAAGATTATTTTCCTTTGTGATGCCTTTGAAATGCTGTACCAGCACAGCTTCGATATTCTTATGAGAGTTTTGAAGCTCCCCATTCTCAGTCAATATCGAAGAGATTCTATTGTGCGCTCTGTTGGCCATGGTAGATCTGTGGAAAAATTTGGTGTTTCATTCACCTTCTTTGAGCCATTGAACTCTAGATTTCTGTCTCCAAAAGATTTCCTCTTGTTTGCATAAATTTTCCCATTCTTGATTGTATTTATGAGCTTGTTCACTTTTGACTTTTCCTGTATTTTAATTTCCACTGATTTTTTTTCTACGAAAATATTACCAAACTCCTTCTTGTTCCATTCTTTGAGTCTGAGTTTTATGTGCTTTAGTATTTTATGAAGGAGGAACATTTTGGTGCCCTGGATCTGCAGATCTTTTGACCACCACTTTTCAATGTTTCTAATGAAGTCTGGGTGGGAGAGCCAAATGTTCTCAAATCTGAAGGGTCTATTCCTAGGAGAATTGATCCCTTTGATCTCTAATTGAATCGGCCAGTGATCAGAGCCTCCAAATGGGAGAACGCTGGTAGTTATTTATTTATTAGTGAGCATTAGCTCCTCTGAGATAAAAAATCTATCTAACTTGGAGGTGACCTGGGCATCACCTCCTCTTTTGTTAATCCAAGTAAAAAGGCCGTTATGCATTTCAGAGTCAACCAGTTTCATATCTTCTCTGAATGATTGGAACACTACTGAATCTTTGCTTAGCGTCCTGGTACCTCCCTTTTTTCCTGAAAGAGATTTAATCATGTGGAAATCTCCTCCCATGACCCAAGGGAATTCTTCATGTCTACTTCTGAGATCAACCAAGGAGTCAAGAAATTTGAGTTTCTCATCTATTCGTTGACGACCATAAACATTCGTAACCAGGAAGGTGTCTGACACCCCCACTGGTTGAATGATGACTGATAAATAATTTCTTGATGCCTTCGCATCTATTATGCTGACTTTTTGGGGGTTCCATAGAGTGAGAATACCCCCAGCTGTGTTCTCTGCTTTAACTTCTAGAAACTCAAATCTATTAAGCCATTTGCTATGGATTTGTTTTAATTTCTGAATGGAGCATTTTGTTTCTTGAATGAAGATTACGTTCGGCATCGCTAGCTTCATTCTGTTACTTAGCATTCTTTGTTTTCTTTTACTTCCTAGACCTCTGATATTCCAAGATATGAACTTCATAATTAAAGATTTGTAAAGGAGTAACTAGTTAGATCTTTCATCTTACCAGAATCTATCATTAGCTTTCCACACTCCATCAAGAGCTCATTTTGCTTTTTCCTGCCCCTCTTCTTTCCTGGATTTCTAGTAGCTAATCCTGGAGTTGATTTCATTGTTTTCACCCCACTGTGCTCCTGTTTGTGAATGTTTTTACCTTTATCTACCCTCTTTTTTGAGTTTTCCATGAAAACAACTGTTGTATCCTATTGCATTCTTCTTGAGGTAGTGAATCTATTCCTCTTTTAGTTCCCTGCATCAGGAAACCTTCCAGATCCAGGTTTTCCTTATCGAGAATTTCTTGAAGTTCATGATCTTCCAGATCTGTTTCACTTTGGGTCATTTACTGGTCCATCTCCATTTCTGTTTCACTTATCATCACTTCTTTTTGAGAACCAATCTCTTGAGATTGTTTTTTTTCCTCTTCTTTTTCTTTTTTATTAGTACCTTCTTCCTGATATTGGTTTTCTCTTATGATTTCTTCATTCTCCTCCAGCACTTGAAACTTGTTGTGATTGACCTTCTGCCCCTCGTTATATCGTTGCTTAAGCGTCTTTTTTCCTCCTTTTCCTCTGCTGGCCACTTTCTGAAAGCTTTCTGTGTCCTTAGTTGTATTAAGTTTATCTTTGTTGTCTGCTTTACTAAGAGGGCAGTCTCTGAACAGATGTCAATGTTCATGGAACCTACGTCATCTAAAAGGGATATGCTCATAGTCCACTGTCTGCACCCACTCCTCATCAAAAAATTCCAGGATAAATTAATCTGGAAGCGCTCCTGATAGACCCATTTCCACACATATCCTTGCAAAGGAGGTATATTTTCCTCTTCTTGTGGCTTCAGAAGCTTTAACAAAACGTCCTAGTTTATTGCCAATGGCAACTAGGGATTCAGTTTGTTAATAATCAAGAGGTAGAGAATAGAGCTTTACCCACACTAGAAACGAAGAGAAAGTCTCTCACTCTGGAACAAAGTTCATCCTCCATGGCCTCATATAGAGACCTGTTTCTACGAAAAAGTAGTGTCCCCCTTCGAATATAATGTCTTTGTCTTCGATGTTTGAGAACACCACTGTGAAGAATCCCTTTGACCAAAGATGTATGTCAATGCTTCCTTTGGGTTTCCAGTGATACTTGATCCACGTCTGTAAAGCTTTTGCAGTGGAACATAGTCCCATGAATTTATAGACAATGGCGTAGGTCCCCATGTGTTCTCTGTGCACCTGCAGAGCAGGATCATTTAATATTACTCTAGGAGATATTTCTGCTTTTGGTTTGCAAGGTCCTTTTTTTTTTGTCTCTTGAACCCTGACTTTTGTCTTCTTCCTCTTTGTCCTTTGTGCAGCTGTTTTCCTTGGTTTTGGTTCCATCTGCTTCATTTTCATTATCCCTGTTCCTTTCATTCGTACAACCTTTGTTATTCCCCATCGGTGATATACTTTTGCTGGCAACAACTTCTTTGTAGGAGGGAGCCAAGCTCCCTCCTTTGCTGCCCTCCATTGGAGACGAACTCTGCTGAATTCTGTAACCCTATTTGCTTCGCTTCGACTCTCCCCTCCAAGTTCCCTTCTCATTCTAATTAGTACTCTCGGTCGAGAGTCTAGGTTCAATTTAAATATCTCAACCTAGAGTTTTCATTTCTAATTTATTCTCTTGAACAAAAGTTTGGGTGAAAACAATTTATTGAACACAAGTCCTTAGTCGAGAGTTTAGATTCTATTTAAAATTACTTGGGCAAGTGTTTAGATTGTTGAAAATGTAACTGGTGTAGGTCTTCATAATTGTTGTCTACCTCATGACATGATGTGATTCATATGTATTTGTAAAGAGAAGAAAATAAAATTATTGTAAAGGTAAAAGAAAATTATTTTTATAAGCATGGGTTTCATGCTCTATTTATTATCTTTGTAGGTCGAAGCACTCATTATGTGCTTCTAGGGTTGTTTCATGTGTAATAGTCCTTTTCATCATGTAATAGACCCTTATTGGGCATTTTTTTTATGAAAGAAGAAAAATTATTTTGATGAAATTTAGTCATGTAAACCTCCTCCACCAAGTTGGCCTAAAGAACTGTCAAGTTGGCCTCATAATGTATCTCCAATGACTATAAATAAATAGTGCAATTTGACTTATTTTCGAGTCAAGAAAAGAAATTTGATCAGCAATTGCAAGGAAGTGCGAAGGTAGTAAAAAGGAGTGAAAATGCTTGAAGAAGAAATTAAAACCATAGCAATGAAGGGAGGAAAGGAGATAGTTTTTCTCTTGTTTCTAGTCCACACGTGTGAGATTCTGAGTAGTAGGAGGGGTAAAAAATTGCAGATCTGTAGGAGACGACAAAATTTTGATGCAGGAGGTTCCAAATTTGTGATTGACCTAGTTTTGAAGAAGGTTGACTTTTGTTGATTAGAAGAAAATTGTTTATTATTTTGAAAGAAGTTTATTTATAGGTTGAATTGGTGAATTCGTAGAAGGTCTTATTGTTGGTCAAAGGTCTTGGTTGTCTCATTTGAGTTGGTTCTAAAGGAAGAAAAAACAATTCTTTAGGGTTTTCCCCTTGAAGAGGGGTTCTTCCTTGGCTCAGAGCCTACATCCTATCTCCTTGTTATTTTGATCTTCATGCATTTATGTTTTGGTAGTTGCTTGATGGTAAGAATACAAAAGAACATATCAAAGAAGTTAATAAGATTACAAAGAAATCACAAGTAATTATCATGATAAGAAAATATTCCGATTCTAATTTTCTAACATGGTGTTAGAGTTAAGGTGAAGAAGGAGAAAAAGGCAAGTTGAAGATCACCTAGTTCGAATTCAAGAAAGGATTTAAGGAGAAAGAAGAAGAAGTTCTAGACTCTTGATGGTTTGAAGAAAAAAAGGAAGTCTTGGAAGTTTTTAAAGAAGTCTTGGGATGTCCCTTGAAAAAGGCATTGGTATAGTAAGAACATTTTTTTATGTTCAATAGAATGCCTCATTATAAGTGACATTATATCTATAACATCATCTATGAAATCTGAGAATAAACCTCAAGGAGCTTCTAAGTTTAGAGCATGGGAAAAAATGATGCACCTCATCCTTGCAAGAGGTAAAGTATTGGAATGAGTACAAAGAAAGGTCAAAGAACCTACAAATTATGTTGGTAAGGAAAAGTACAAGGAAAATGACATTACATTCATGAGTCTATTTATGGATGGAGTTAAAGATAACTTGATTCCTTGCATATCCAGGCTAGATACTTCAAACAAAATGTACAATGCTCTCTCCAATTTATTTACATTCAAGAATATTGGACAAGTGGAAAGTCTAATGAATGAAGTTCAAACTGTCAAAATGACCAAATATGATATAATGTCCTCTTACTTTGTAAGAATTTCCCATATAAGAGATGAACTACAAGTAGCTGATGAAATTAGCCCTAATAAGGAACTTGTGATTGTTGTCTTTCTAGGACTACAAAAGTCTTGGAATGCCTTTGCAGCTCGAATTAGTAGTTGGAAATAATATCCCTTCTTTGGAGAAATGTGGTCTACATGTACTTAAGAAGAAGCTTGTCTTTACTTGATAAGAGGTAAGAAAGAAGATGAATAAATTACCTAAAATGAATATTTTTTCCATTTCAATAGGAAAGGAGGAAATATGAAATTTAAAGGGTCAAAGAAAAATGATGGGAAGATTGACCTTTCTAAAAATAGAATTCTATAATTGTCACAAGATGGGGCATTATAAGAACAAATGTCGTGATAACCCTATGAATAAGAAGAGAGAAAAATACCAAGATATAGTTTCCATTGATGATAATCCTCCAATGAAGACCAAAACTGAAGATTTTGAAGTCAAAGACTTATTCTATTAAGTCTTTAAGGATGTTATCCCTTGCATATACTTTATAGATAGTATAGGTCACTGTTTAGAATTTGTATAATTTTCCCTTATAATTAACTCTAGGATTAATCTTTCTTTTGATTACTAAGGTTTGTAGATATAATATGTTTTGATAGAAAGTTCTTGATTCGTTTTGATAAGGTAAAGGAATCCCTCAAAATGTTTGGATGAAAGAAAAATCAAGGAGCTTTTACTTTTCTCAAAAGATAATTATTCTGTATTCCTTTCATTACCTTGTTTATTTCCTCTATATATTTAGCTTTCTTTTTGTTGCTTGATTACAATCCTTTCTTTGTGTTTTCCTTGAAAGAAGGTTTATAGAAATATTTTGTAACACCTCCAATACTATGACCTAGAAACTCTTTGACTAAGTTTTGTTAGATGATAAGTTTTAACAATCTTAACTATAAGTATTATTTTATATTGTTGATTAAATTAGAAAAAATGATATTAATATAGACACTATATGTTTCTTTAAGGAAATACATGAATGTTTTATGAGTGATGGTACTAGTAGAAAAATAAAATATATTAAAGGTTATTTGAAGAGTAAACTATTTGTTCAGTCTAAAGAAACAAATAATTAATTATATTTCCAAGAGGGAAATAAGAGGAAGAAAATTTCCTCATTGTAGATGGGCCGGGCCATTTTTTTGGGGGCGGGGGTGGGGCGCAATGAAAAAAGGAGACAAGGTATGCAGGCTGGAGAAAAATGGCAAGGAGGAATTAAAAGAAGAGACTAGAAGGAAAGAATAGTGAGAGAGAAATGTGGTTCGTCTGGTACTCTAGTTAGGGGTTTACTGTGGGAGAGAAAGGCAGTAAACATTCTGCACTAGTTGGAGATAAATACTGGTGAGTCCTGCGTAGAGGCTAGTAAGCAAGAAACCTTATCGCCTTTAAGAAAAAATATTTTTGAATTAGAATGAAGGAATAGTAGCTCAGGGGAAGCTAAAGAGGAAAATTTAGCTTATGGCTGGGAGGTCAAATAAACTCCTGACATATTTTCTATAAAGGTTCTTAGATAAGTCCCTATCTCCTTGGAAGTAGTTAAAAATCCTAAAGTTATTTGCAAGATGAAAATAGTATATGAAAGTGAACAAAAAAAAGATTACTTATTACATTATGGATATTGTAGTAATAGAAGCAACGTCAATATGAAGATTCAATGCAGAAAATATAGATAATGATGATATTTTCTATTATTGTTTTCTCTAAAGTCTAGACGAATAAAAAGGAAAAAGAAAAGATTTATTATTGTATGTGTACTGGTTTTGTATATCCTCATATTGTTTATCTAGGGTCATAGAACTTTTGTCGAAGAGAGGGTACATAAAATAACCAATCAAAGAAGGAAAGAAAAGAAGGTAGAAGGAAAGTCGATATAGCTTGAAAAAAACAATATCTTTTTAACAAGAAAGTTGTGTTCTCAACAAAAATATGTGTGGTTTGTTACTAAATTGATAATATTGTCACTGTTAAAAGAATAATTCTATAATTATTTTTGGAGATTAACGTTGGGTCAATTTGGGTAGTTATTGGAATCCTGGGATGAACTAATTCAACTATTTAATTCAACTATTTCTTATATGGGATGAACTAATTCATATTTATACGTACACCCTATACATAATTCTGTGAGATCATTTAATATACAGTGTATTTGGTTTCAGTATTGTGTGTCTTACAGTGGTATCAAACCTTTCGTTCCAGGAGATGAGCCACTAGTTTTGTGGCCATGGATATTTGGCCTTTGTTGAAATACTGCGTCCGCCTTGCACGCTGTTGAAAGATTCCAACACTGCGTGCTATCAAATACCCTGTGGTTGGCTGACTACATATGTTGCTGCAGAAATCAAAGAAATCTCATCGGTGTGCATTGCCGCAAGTCTAGAAAATCTGTGAGAAAACCGCTCCAAGGTTTGGGTAAGTTTTCCTATTCATTAACTGATTTTTATTGAAGTCTGGGTATGTGAAGATGTCATGGCAAACTTGACTGCTTATCACTCACTTAAGGGGAAGTTGTAATTCAGGGTCTGTAAATTGTGGAATAAATTATTTTTGAGTTCATAAGTACATGTGGTGGTAACTGTTGTTTACGTTATAGAGATCCAAGCTAAAAAGAAAATGATAACGATGATGTATTTGACAGTTAAACGCTTTCTGTATTGATTCTACTATTTTCTCAGCGGGAAAATCATGCATGACATTGCACATGTTAACATTAAAGTGGATGAAGTCATTTCAAGGAAATAAGAAAAATGTTCACACAACTAATGAACAGAAAGCCATGATAGGAACACAGATGATTGGCGGATAGTTTCATTTTATTGCACTTCGTACTCCTGGCTTGAAGTCTTACGGTGTTTTCGTTTGGCAAAAGATTCTGCAAGTTTGAAATTCGGATTTACTTTCACCGATTTTTTATTGAGGTGACACCATTCTGTCAGAAAAATTCGGCAAATACTCTCAGTTTGTGCAGTGGCACAGCAGCGAAAGCGAAATGGCATGGCCTGTGTTGCAGTCTCCTTGTATTTTATAGTAACACAGCAGTAGAAGTTCCTATGGCAGTTGCAGGCATCGGTCTTGAAGCAGTGCTGGAGCTAGAGGGCGATCTGATTCAGTGACCATCGATGCTTATGTATCTCTGATGAACATTGATGTATTTGTGATGAACAACGAATGTAGATTGCCGTGCCATCTCATCTCTGCGTAAAATCAATTCCGCCACCATCTGCCAGAAAATCTAATCTTTTGACCGAGAGGAGAGAGAGGAGTGGAGTTTGAGCAATCCGATTTTAAAGCCTGGTATGTGAGATGATAATGTACATTGTTGACGTGACTTTGAATTTACATACAAAAGGCTGATTTTTTACTGAATGGTCTAAAAGTGTTAGACCATTAATCACAACGACCGTATGACAGGGATAGTTGGCGTAGTCATTAGAGTTAGTCGGCGTAGAGCAGTAAAAATTCAACGGAGGTTTTAATGCTGTAAAAATTCAACGGAGGTTTTAATGCTGGTTTTAGAGATTATTGACAAAAGAGTTAGCTTATTTAGGGAGCCACCGCCCCATTTAATATCCAGAACCTTCTTCCTCTTGTATAAATACCTGTATGATCAATGAATGAAAGCAAGTTGTGTTGTGGAGTTCACAGTTCGTCTGTGTTCTATGTTCTGTCTCCGCTCTCTCTGTCATGGTATCAGAGCGGTAGAGGTTGAGTGTTGTATAATCTCTAATTTGGTATCAGAGCTGTGTGCTCATATAGTTGGGAGCTGTGTGCTCAACCGGTTGTTGGCTCACTCAGGTGAGCTGTGAGGAAGGCCCAGTGGTGTTTGTGTGAAGCTGGATCTGAGTTAGAAGAGTGTTGTGTTAAGTAGGCAGAGCGGTGTGGCTAGAGTTGATGTGCGTCTGCCAGGGTATCAATCACCATGTCGAATCTTGTGTGTTGAGGACGCGTTGAGTCGTGTGTTGCGGAGGTCTCGGTGGTGTGAAGGTCTCAAGGAACGAGATCCCATGTGTGTCTGAAGAGTGGTGGATTGTGTGCCACCTAGAGTATTTTCTTTAAAAAGTTGTTTTTTGCAGAGCGCTGATTGAAGCACCGTGTGTCGAGCCTGGAGGGCCGAGGAGAGCCGCTTCTTGAAGGAGATGGGGATTTCCCAGAAGGAGCTGCGAATCACTGGTAAAAGAGGGCGTTGTGCGTTGAGAGCTTGAGAGCCATAGAAACGCCGCTGTTGTGAATCTTGGAGAACGTGTGAGAGGAAACTGTGTTCAGCAGTGTGTGTGGTTATGTTTCATAATACAGGGATGTCTATCAAAGGTGCAAAGGTAAACTCTTGAAGTTGAAATCGTGTTTGAGATCCCCCTTTGCTGGTAATCTTTGTGGGTGTTTTGTGAGTGAGAGAAGTGTGAAAAATGGCTGTGAAGAAGATGGTGGATGACTCAACCGCAATGGAAGAATTTGCAATTAAATTTGATAATGGATATTTATTTTATGAAAATGAACTGCAAGTTATCTTTGAAAAGAAAATGATTGATAAATTGTTGTTTGCTTTTAATGATCACGTGGAAGAACATGAAGAAGAAATTGTAGTAGCAATTAAAGGAAGAAATAAGTTTGAAGATGTCAAGTCTGATAAGGATGCAGAGCTAAAGCCAATTGAAGGATGGCTTGAGAAATTTTTTAAACATATTGATGTAGGTTTGAAAGTAGCAACTGGCATGGTGAAGAATCTTGAAACTGAAGAATCCATGAATGAGCAGGATGACAATAATCAATATGGTTTTGTTTATGAATCTAACATTGTTTTTAAGTATGCAGATATTGACAGCCAAGAAGAAGCAACAAAACTTGAAGAAATTGCAAACATTAAGGAACGTGAAGCAATGTTGAATACAAAGAATGTTAGCCCGCAATCAAGAAAGGAAAAGCTCAATCACTATCTTATGACAAGAAAGGTGAAAATGAAACGACACCAGCAAAGGAAAAGGAACAAGCATGGACCCTTTAATAAGAAGGCAAAAATGAAATGTTTTGTTGTAAGCCTAGCTGAGACTTAGACCAGCAGGCAAGTTAAACTTTAGGTCGTCGTGATTAAGTGGAGGTGTTAGACCATTTATCACAACGACCGTATGACAAGGATAGTCGGCGTAGTCATTAGAGTTAGTCAACGTAAAGCAGTAAAAATTCAACGGAGGTTTTAATGCTGGTTCTAGAGATTATTGAAAAAAGGGTTAGCTTATTCAGGAAGCCACCGCCTGACTTAATATCCATAACGTTCTTCATCTTGTATAAATACCTGTATGATCAATGAATGAAAGCAAGTTGTGTTGTGGAGTTCACAATTCGTCTGTGTTCTATGTTCTGTCTCCGCTCTCTCTGTCATGGTATCAGAGCGGTAGAGGTTGAGTGTTGTATAATCTCTAATTAAAAGTCTTCAAATCGCATTCCGCATTTAAAATTTTCCAGTTTTTGTTTGGGCAATGTATAAAACGGGGAAGAATTTGTCTCAGCTCTCTATTTGTTGAAAACAATTTGAACTCATTCCACCTGAGCTTCACATTCGGCAGAGAAATACTATTTGTTCTCATTACATTCTTCCTGAGCTGTTATTATGCTGTAATTTATTATCATTTGGGCTTTATCAGGATTTTGGATGGGTATGCCTGGCTTTAAAAATGCGTTCTCAGAGATTATTAGTTGACTGGTCTGATTGATAGATTCCAAGTTGGAATGGGAAATCCTGATATTTGTAATTAATTTAGATTCCAAAGAACAGTTGAATATCAACTTCGTATTTTTCTTGGTGTTTGAAGAGGGTTTACAGTGGAGGTGGTCGTTTTGGATGTGTTAAAATGTTATGATTTTCTTAAGTGGGAGGCAAGCTGGATGCCTTCTCATATATTTTGGATGGGTATGCCTGGCTTTAAAAATGTGTTCTTAGAGATTTTTAATTGATTGGTCTGATTGATAGGTTCCAAATTGGCATGGGAAATCCTGATATTTGTAATTAATTTAGATTCCAAAGAACGGTTGAATATCAGCTTCGTATTTTTCTTGGTGTTTGAAGAGGGTTTGCAGTGGAGGTGGTTGTTTTCGATGTTTTAAAATGTTATGATTTGCTTAAGTGGGAGGCAAGCTGGATGCCTTCTCATATTAACAGTATGTTTGTTAGCACAGGTGGCACATTTCAGAGTTAAAAAATAAAAAATAATTTTTTTTTGGATGTGTTAAAATGTTATGATTTGCTTAAGTGGGAGGCAAGTTGGATGCCTTCTCATATTAACAGTATGTTTGTTAGCACAGGTGGCACATTTCAGAGTTAAAAAATAAAAAATAAAAAAGACCAAGCGTTGAGGATAGCAGGATTGGATAGTGTTTTACAGGAAATTGCAAGACTAATTTACTGGAACAAACTAGGCGTTGAGGATAGCAAGATTGTGATAGTGTTTTACACGAGATTACAAGGATTAATTTCCAGGAACAAACTAGAGATTTCTATCGACAAGGTGTTAAAATGACATAATTTTGTTTGCAATTATTTGAACTTTTTCAAAATATTGTTGAAATTATTTTGTAAATTTGCTTGTATGGGGTGCATTTTCGGTAGTAGCTGACACCCATTTTAAAGTTGATTCCTCAAAAATATGGTGAAACTCGATGATTTACTACAGTTATTAAAAAATTTAATGTCATCTTCTATGCATGCATAACAGTGTCAAAGTCAGCAAGGAGTGTCCAAGTCAGCAAGGACACGCTCTCTGACATCTAGTCATATTTGCAAAATGCAAAAAGCAAAATTGAATTTTTTGAACTAGAAACTTAGTTTCAGCGAGAAGAACGGCAAAAGAAGAATTTTGAACCCGTTCTTGTTCCGAATAATTGTTGGCTTAGTGGGGCCTAACATCTAGTCATATTTGCAAAATGCAAAAAGAAAAATTGAATTTTTTGAACTAGAAACTCAGTTTCAGCGAGAAGAACTACAAAAGAAGAATTTTGAACCCGTTCTTGTTCCGAATAATTGTTGGCTTAGTGGGGCCTGACCCAGGTTCGGAAGTGATTTAGCCAAGCAAATCCCTTTCAAAAAAGTTCGCGGAGCGCGGACTGAGGTCTCACCCGAAGTAGTATGGGAGGGTGCTAGAACCAAGTTTCCACACCCTAGGGATATCTTGATGAAGTCTCTGGAGGTTCATGGTCCGAACCTGCATGTTTGCGCTACTCCACGTAGCTATCTATCCTTCACGACCTGTGCCACTACCTCTGCACTACCTCCGCACACCTCTGTAAGGGCACAAAGAAAGTACTACCCTAATCTCTATTCTTACTACGCTATTATATTAGTGCTTAACTTAACTTGTGAGAATATTCTTATTACTTCATTCAACATTCAGGTAAGTATGCGTAATCATAAACAGCATAAATTCATAAAGATAAATAGAAACATAGATGCACAATATTCCGAATCAAACTTATCTTTATTAGTATTTCTTTCCAAGTACAATCCTACTTACAGACCTGACTCCGCCCTGCGCAATTAGCTACAGGGGTTCGCGCACTCAACTGCGGACTCTACTAGGCCTCTGCGCACTCAGTTGTAGAGCCTATTCCTACTACTATGACCCAATACACTTCAACTTTGCCCTATGCTCTAACCATGCCTTCGCATCTATCTATTACTTGCTTGTCAAAAAACTATCTTTACACCTAGAGCCTTGCTCTATTTATACAATCCCATGTTCTGCGAACCATGGGTAGGCCGACACAACTTTACATTATTTTTCAATTCTTAGGGTCAACAAACCTATGACTCATCCTAGACTTTTGGGCCCGCGCTTTGCGGAGTCTTACAATACGATTGACCAAAACCTCGGGCTTTAAGCCCCAAAACCTACTGCGGGGATCCCATGCCCAACAGGTCCCTAACACAATCATCGTGACTTGTCCCGAGTCACTCTGCTGATGCGGTGATCTTAGCACGAAGCCCCTTCAGCAGGTCTCACATAGCTTGGGTGTCTGTGGCACACTGTTCTGCTATTTACTGTACTCGCTGCACACGTATCTCTGAACCTTCGTGAGCAGGGTCACATTCCTCTCTAATCGCATAAAGTTCTCACATTTGTGCCAGCTTTCCTTCCATGGTAGCTGTAATTATTAAAGCTTCATCGATCCATGGTTGGATGCGCGCTTTAAGCAGAGCTTCTTTTTGTTGCACGACGTCTAATTGGTCCTTCAGTGCCCTGTCCCTGCTATAGTTTGGCGAGTCGTTGAGTAAGGATAACCGTTTGCATGGTTCCCTGGACACTATTGTACTCCTGCTGAAACTCGCGTGCCTTTGTCTCTAAACACTGTAGGTTTGGATCTTCCTACAGGTATGTAAGCATGGTTAGTGCTTGATCCAACATCCCGGTGCAGTCTTATACCACTTGGCCAATTTGCTCCAACCCTATTTGAATAGCGCGGGCACGCTGCTGTCTGACCTCTGGGGGCGTGGAACGGTGCACCTTCAACCATAGCTCAACGATCTATAGGTTCAGCTCCAACTAAACCATCACCATTTCCTCCCTGGCCTCGCAGACTCCGGACGCCAATCTGTGGACCCGCTCTGCTGCTGGTAGCTCTGCCAGCGCGACCAACTCTGGGACGCTCCTACACGCATCCTCTACCGCCTGCTCTAGTCCACGAGCCTACGCAACCAACTCATCACGTTAGAGGCTGAGCTAATCTATGTTAATTTTCTACTCGTTCAAGACCTGGATCACGCGACCTTCCCTAGTGTAGAGCTTTGCGATGACCCCATCCTGTAATTAGTACAGGGTTTCACGTGGTAGGGCTGCCAAGTTTAAGCCGATGCCTTTCATGCTACTCATCACATCTCGGTCAACCTCGCTTGCTACTACTAGGGTGCCTTGGGCAACACGAAATGGTTATCCCCATGGGCACGTAGCTCCTATTCAACCTTTGTGGTTCCTGCTACGATGTATGGAGCCATTATACCTGTTTGGGGGGGTTGTACCTATAAGCCTTGTAGTTGCGCGCTAAGCGCCCCCAACATAGTGTTTGCTCCATCCTCATTTCCTGGAGCGCATCCTTTGTGACCTCGTGAACCATTTCACCGATGTCAAACAGATCACTTTCTGTGAGCGTGATCAGATCAACGGATGTCTTTGTCACCTTCACCTTCTTCCTGGGAGCTGTTTTCTCAGGGATGCACGGCCGCTTGAGCTGGGTCAATGCTGAACCAGGGTCCGCGCGCTCTTCTGTCCTGTCCACTTCCCCTGTCTGCTGCCCCCTGGACATCTCCTGGCCCTCCTCAGGCTCTTTTGTTGGTGTTGTTGTGGTTTCTACCGTCTGCACCACTGTTGCTGCATTCGTCGTCTTTTGCTGTGCGGCTGCTTCTTGTTCCTAGCACCTCTTTTCAACTAGCTGCGTGATGCGTAGCTTGGTGTCCTTCTTCCTTTGCTAGGCTGCAACCTTCTCCATTCCTACCAAGTCCGGGGTGTGCCACTCCGGAGGCCATGACTCCATCACTGCAAAGATCGCATCACCCGTTGCGATGAATGGAAGCTTCACCCATTTCTGCATTGGATCCTTGCGCGCCCGGATATACAGGTTATGCATATCTGCCTTGAACTCTGTCAAGCTTTGCAAGCTGTTATAAACCGTGGGAGACAGGCGCATCCTTTGGTTGATCCACATTTGGATGCTCACCTCCATGAACACCCAGAACACCTTCGTCTCGCGAATCCTCTTCATGTCTTTTGTAGCCCAGCGTGAGGTGTACCTCACGGCTTCAGGCAAATCATCTTCAATACTGGGAAATTGGCTGTCCTCTGGTAGTTCCCCTACAACCAACAAGATGGATAAGAGAAGCCACGCGTAGTGGAAAGTCTTACCCTACTCCTGGGCCTCCTTGTAGTTCGTTAGAAACTCCTCGTAGAGGAACTGCGCCTAGTTGAACTGTACCCCCTCCGCACACTGCTCTGCCAGCGCAATCACAAATGCTAGTACTTTGTCGGCACGAGATTTCCTCATCAACTTGTCAGCCAGCAGCTGGGTGGCTATGTGCACCCCTTTGTCCTTAATGCTTGCTATTGCATAGCCCCACTTTTTCTTCTCTATTTTATACTTGGCCTTCATGGCTTCTGCGAGGGCCAAGTCGCTGCTTTTTCCCGCTATGGTTGCGGGGTCGTGTCCTTTGAAAGGCAGTCGAGAAATTCTATGAATTAGGTCGGTCATGATGGGAATAGGCTCCTCCAGTGAGAGATACCCATCATGCACCAGGCATAGTAGCTACCTGATGACGAAAATGGTGATGGGTGCGTGGTGGTAGTGGGGTATCCATCGCAGATGCAGTAAACCAGCCTTCTCCACACTGCGCAACCATTTCTGCTTCATTAAACTCTTCGTGGCATGGTGTGGGAACTTCTCGCTGTCCACGAGGTCCCAATCCTTGAACTTCATGGTAGGTATTCGTCCGAAAGGCGGACCTTCAAACATTATACCATCGGGGAGGAGCGGGGTCTGGAGCACACTCTTCATGGCCTCCAGGTCTTTCGGTATCTTGGCTTTCCCTTTCCACGAGGGCACGTATGTAGGTAACTTTGTTGCGGAAGGCATTGGTGAGACATCCTCCATCACATTGTCTTGCGCCTCAATTTGAGCGATTAGAGCTTGCAAGTCTTCCTCCTCTTCGTCTGATTCAATGGTGATAGCTTTTCCCTTTTCTGTCATTGACAATTTTCGAAACCGTGGGTTTTTTGGGGATACATGGACAGGGCCCATATTCTGCTTATCCTTCTTCGGTCGTGGCATTCGTGGTGATTTTGGAACTTCCGGTGCAACTGCCGCCTCTCCGGGCTCCTCATGGGCCATATGGGGCTCTGCAGTATCTTCGGTGAATCACACTCTTGTTCTAGCAGTAATCATCGTGTCTATAGTCAACGGTGGTAAGAGTATGCGGTGCTTACTGCTTTGTAATTTCTCAATTCTCAAACAACCAAGTGTTTCCTTGTGGCTAGCCTTGGAGATTTTATAGCATCTTTTAAATTTGCATTCGACCATTCCCCCCACTTCTGAATCATTAATACCTTCTTGGCGGTAGGTCGTCCCAAATCTAGCCCTTAATTCATGTCTTTATTGCCCATCGCTCGCTCCTCTTTGCCTTAAATTAGACATCTTGTCATGAACATTGACACCAACGGTCACCTCCTAGCCTACCCGCGTGGCAGCGCAACGCCCTATGCGTGGGCTCAACCCCCATGACATACTAATCCTGCATGCAACCTCCTTATCTCGCAGCTCCCTCACAGATTCTTTTATAGTCCCGTGCTCACTTTCAACTACTTGGAGCGTTGAGACTGTGCTCCCTACGGATAGATAGGTGGTCGCACCACCTGTGCGAGGCTTCAATTCACCTTCCAGCTCGGTCCGTGGTTACTCCTCAATTACCCTCGTGACAGTTAGCGCCGTGCATTCTTCCTTATGTGGTGCGCTCTCCTGGTTACTCTATTTGGTAAGGTGCAGTTGCAACCATGGTAGTAGAGTCACAAATTCTTGGTAACAATCTTTTAATGTAGGAGTACGTCTCCTCATATCTGGTCCTATGATTATTAGATTATCGACGCGACATGCTTGCGCAATTTTGTTTTCCAGTTTTTTGATCTCTACGTCCATTAACATGCTTTTCTTCATCAATCGTACCCGATCTTCTTCAAGTTCACGAAGCTTAAGGTTCCTACGCTAAATGGCTTTCTGAATCTTCATATGTTCATCCTCGCGCGGCTGCATAATTCCTTTGTTGTGCTCCTCGCGTATTGTCCCAACTGTGGGAGTTATTGCGTGAGGATCCATTCCCTCCAAAACTATGGTCTCGACTCTGCTCTTCAGCTTCGGAATCATTTTCGTGCTCAGGGTTTTGCACATGGCCCTATAGGCCCATCGAACCGCTAGTATGCGCAGGTCCCAATCAGTTCGGCTCGCCACAGGTGGGCGTGCAAGTTGCTCTATCCTGGTTGCCCGACTCTCGTTCAAAGCTGGGGGCTTCCAAACCGTAGGCACATCATCCTTCTACATCCACACTAGTCCTCAATGTTTTCTTGATGTGTACCCCACCATTGCACCGGTATTGCGCACAGTGCCCATTTCAACGCATCGAACCAGTACATTCTTATCTTGCGCTCTCAAATTTTCTCAAGAATTCATCCACCTCTGTCAATCCATCATATGTCGGCAGCTCTCATGCCTCTGTTGTCACGCAACACAGTGATCTAATCATCATGTTGCAATTCAGAGTTGTCACTTCATGCAACCGATTCTGCCAATGCTCTACTTCTTTGTCTGAATCTAAAGTGCAGGAGCTTTTGCGCTCCCACGAGATCCTCCCATATGTAGTTGGATTCACCTAATCCTAGTCTCTCACAGTTATCTTGTAAATACAATCAAGATCATCGTCGCTTTCATCGTCTTGTAGTGGTTCAATGTAGCGTGCTCCTTCGGCTGGGCCCAGTGGGACTACTATTCATAGTGACTTTTTCTCGAAGATCATTTTGCACTTCTTTAGATTGATGACTCCATTTATATCGGTGGTCCAGTCTATCCCTAACAATGCGGGATAGGGATTGCTATCACTGACAATCTCTATCACTTCAAAATCTATCTGTGTGCTCGTGCCTTCAATATCAACTGTTACCCCTTGCAACCTTCCCATGGGCAAAATCTTCTGTTGGTTCGCCATTCGTAATTGAATAGGGGACCACTGTAATATGGGCATGCCAATACATTCCCATGTTTGGTTCAGTAATACATTCGCGTCCGAACCCAGATCTAGGATTACCTCATCCATTTCATATTCCCCAATCTGTGCTGTCAACCTCATTTCTCTTCCAGTGCGCAATGCATGCTTCCCCAATTTCCGGATGACACGCGGTTACCCTGACCCTGCGCACCTGGTGATCAGTTCCTGTAGTCCTTTAACTTCCTTGTTGTCACGCAGTAGTTTCATTCATGTCTCCAAAAAGGTAGTAAGCATTGAAGGATTCATTCCTGGCTCTGGTTGATCCTTACTACCTGAAGTGGAGGCCTCTGCGAAGCTCTTATTAGCTTCCATGAATCTCTCCTTTACGCGTTCTAAGTCAAACTCGAGTTCCTTTGCAGGAGCCTTGTGAACCCACGTACTTTCCTCTGGCTGCTTTCCCTTATCCTCTCCCATTGTCTCACCACTTCTAAGCATCATGTTTACATTCGGGTCTTCTTCGCGCAGTTTAGACCTCATCATTTGTATATTCTGAGTCAGGGGAGGTTGGAATACCCCTTTTTTGCGCATCTTTGTGATCAACGTAGGACAATATATTGTTTCATGATCAAACTGAGCACAATACGTATAGGATATCCTCGTCGGGTTAGTACAGTCATGGGAATAGTGCCCTGGTCCTCTGCAATTGTATAAATTAACTATCTGCGGCCCCTTCCTGGTCCCATTCCTCCTCATCCTCGACCTCACCCCTGAAATCTAGGGTGTGCCATCCCCAGATCTAGGTCGAGGGCTCACTTTTTGGTCTGCATCCTATAGGCTAGGGTCTGATCCATCATTAGCTCGTAACTGCGACAAGTGCACTCATCGTGGCCTATCGATTTGCAGAAATTACAAAACAATTGCTAGGGTGTCTGTGTATATTTCTGCAGCAAATGACAATTGTCCGTCATGTGTTTCCCTCCTATCTGACAGATCACGCACCATAAAGTGGGTGCTGTGACTGGCTACCAAGTAGTTCGCGAATACTGGACAGTGATCCTTGTCATGACCCTGGCCTTTGCATTTTATGCACCATACTTCCTCGCGCGCCTTTGGCTGCGGTGCCCTATCTAGCTTCAAGCTTTGCATTTCCAAACACAAATTCTATAGTTGCACGTGGATTTGTTGAACTCCCAACCCAGGGTCTTGTATCGGGGTCTCATATATTCTCATCGCCATTTCCAACACTTCGGCCTAGGTAAAACGTTTCTGCTATGACAACGTCTTCCTCAAGTGTGGTGTCAGAGATGCTACAAACCATGCGCGATGTTGTGCATCCATTAGTGTCATATTGGCCTGCTAAATTCTTTGCTCAACGCATTCTGGATCTCTGTTATCCCTGCATTTGGGTGGTCGTTAGAGTGCTTGATGTACCACATTAATGCGCGATCCTGCAGCACACTCACCAATGTATCCCTCTTAATGTTGTCGTCCGTGACACCTTATGCTTCCCATACTGCTCTTACCACGAATCAGAATTGGTCCAGATCCTCATTCCCTACTCCTCTGAATACTGGTAGTTTGATCACACTCACCATACTGAACCGTGGAGGTGGTGGAGGTGGAGTGGGTGGAGATGGAGGAGAGGGAGGTGAAGCGAGTGGCGGGGTGGGTGGAGGTAACCACAGAATTTGCTGCCTTATCAAATTGACTGTGCTTCTTGGAGAAACCTTCGCCATCTCGTCCTCGCTTTCTCACAAGGGTAAAATTAAGGGATTGTTTTCTAATTCTTCACTATTTCTGCTTCTGTAGATCTTTTTGCTCCGCGTAGTCCCAAACATTAATTTATTCACATAACCTGATTTTCACATAACAACATCTTAATCCAGGTATTCAAAGATTTAATATACTTACCTCGGGTCCCTTGAGAAAATGTCACTCTGCCTTGCTGTAGCTGACATTCGTGTCCACTGCGAACTCAGTAATGAATCCTCCTATTATTCGGTCGAGCTAGTGATCCACATCTCGCACTATCTTATCCTCTGAGGCTTCTAGTCTGGACACTAGCTCCGGAGTCCACACTATCGGTTGGTTGAACCTACACCTTCCCTGGATGTCGGCTAACCTTGCGATCCACTCATAAAGCTCATATGGAAAGGATGCAAAGGAAATCTCGTGGATTTTTGTATACATGTAGCGATCCAGCGACCTTTTCTCAGATACTTGCGGAGTTCTATTTTCCTGTGTTGTGAACTCATGAATCTTCTTATCCAACCACTCTTCAATTTCCTTCTCTATTGGGTTCCAGTGGCACAACATCATACATCCCTTATGCAGATCCCGGTCCTGGCAACGAAACCATTTGTTGGCTTAGTGGGGCCTGACCCAGGTTCGGAAGTGATTTAACGAAGCAAATCCCGGTACTACTGACCCTTTCGGCAACTGTCCGTGGAACGCGGACTGAGGTCTCACCCGAAGTAGTATGGGAGGGTTCTGGAACCAGGTTTCTACACCCTAGGGATGTCTTGATGAAGTCTCTGGAGGTTCACGGTCCAAGCCTGTGCATTTTCACTACTCCGCACAACTATCTATCCTTCGCGACCTATGCCACTACCTCCGTGCACCTCTGTAAAGGCACGAATAAAGTACTACCCTGATCTCTATTCTTACTACGCTATTATATTAGTGCTTAACTTAACTTGTGAGGGCCCAATATTCTTATTACTTCATTCAACATTCAGGTAAGTGCGCGTAATCATAAACAATATAAATGCATAAAGATAAACAGAAACATAGATGCAAAATATTCCGAATCAAACTTATCTTTATTAGTGTTCATTTCTAAGTACAATCTCACTTACAGACCGGACTCCGCCCTACACACTCAGCTGCAGGGGTCTGCGCACTCAGCTGCGGACTCTACTAGGCCTCTGCGCACTTAGTTGTAGAGCCTCTTCCTACTACTATGACTCAATACACTTCAACTTTCCCCTATGCTCTAACCATGCCTTCACATCTATCTATTACTTGCTTGCCAAAAAACTATTGTTACACAATAATTTATCATTGCTTTCACCCCAGTTCTTCTACTGTGTCATGTGTCCAAGTAAAACATGATCATATTGAACAAATGCTCTCTTATGCTGCCAATTAACCCACTTTTCCTAAGTTGTCTTCCTCATCATGAGAATGGACTTAATATACGCGACGAATGGCGGTTTTAAATAGTCCAGCCGTGCTTCCAGTGCGGGAGTACATCTGTTTCCCATGACGGTCGAATTTCATGCTCCGGCGCAAGGCTATCTTCTATATTTAGCAACATTCTGACTGGCTACATTACCTACTAGCGATGTCAGTGCTAAAGCTTAGTTATAAACTCACAATGAACTAGATTGGGTGAATTCGTTCCAACAGTCGGCCTTCTGGATGTCTCCAGACCTGGTTGTTGGCATAGTTTGTGTCACCCTTCCTTCTCTGGTATGGCAGTTCCTTCATTTGTGAAACCTCCCTTGAGGATAAGCTATGTCTCCCTCATTTCATGGAGGCTCCTCCTCCTATAAAATCACTCACCATTGCTATGATCTGCTGTTTTTTTAGTTGGTAAATTCATGGATTGAGCAGTGTTGTTAGTGCTTTTGGACTTGATAGATAGCTGGTGTAGGTGTGACAAGTGTGAGATTGTTGATATTTTGTGGAAGGTTGTGAAGTGCCCTTAACTTTGTGTTAAAACTTATGAGTGAGAGAGAGACTTTGTATGTTGGGAGATCCATCTTGAAAAAGTGAATGCTTGAGAAACACACTGGTTGGACCCTCTGAGAAGGCTTGCGATGTCAAGACTTTGGTTGTAAGCTTGCTCTTATTTCATTATTAATACAATCAATGATGTTTTCCTATGTCTTGTATGTAATTTACTTGATAGCTCATGACTTCTTGACTTTGTGAGTAAATAGATCATTGTTGTTTTCCGGTTACGTGCTTTGCTGTATTTCCTTTGCATTGTTTCAGGTTGATCACTAATTGAGGAGAAGGAAGCAAAAGCTGGAGCAGCGCAACGAAACTCCATCGACCACCAGCTGAGGTAGGCCTCCAACTATGACTGTTTATAGAAATCTATTGTTGATTTGTCTTTGTTGTGACTAGACCCACTCTAGGGCTAGAGGGGTTACCTCAGTGCTCAGAGGGAACACTTTCCTGCATCACAAGTTGGTGACTCCACTGGGGAGTCTATCCCATGTTCTTCTATTTTTTTCTCTTGTTTTGATTTTGATTTGGTCTCTCTTGAATTTTGGGGATTAACTATCAGTCTTTTGGGTCACATAGATCGATCTAGGGAATCCCTCTATTATTTGTCGATTGATTGGTTTTTGTTTGGGAGTTTTTGTTCATTTGTCATTGTTTTTAACATCATCGTGGAAAATAGTTTAACAGTCACGCTGATGTCATACTCACTCTTTGGTAAAGTCTTGTGCGTCGTTGAATACCGTCGCACAGTTGCGACGACTCCTGAAATCCGTACGTCGCGGGAAAGACGTGTACTTTCGCGACGATGTCGCTCTGTTGCTACAGCTAGTTGTTGACCAGAACTAGTTGCTTGTGTTGTCCTCGTGACTATTCTTGTAGAATTGATTTTTTTAATTCTGCCTCCTAAATTCACCAGTCCTGTTGATCCCTTGTTTTTTTTTTCTTGCTCAATAGCTTGTTTTTCACTATTTATGGTTAAGGCACTCTTTCGTTGACTTTGTTGAATGAACCTTGCCGTTTTTTCCTGTCTGACATAGTTCATTCTTTCAAGTTATTCAATCAATTGACTTGGTTGTTGGTTTTCCCAAGGTTCATTTGCAGCTTTCTTGTTGGTTTGATTGAGCCTTCCTCATTGCTTGTTTTTGGTTGATTTTTAGTGACAATTATTGGACCAATCCTTGGTATTGATTCGATTTCTTTTCACTACCGAACATAGATCACGATTGTTTGGATCGACCAATTTTTTCCACACTTGCTTGTTTGTCTCTTTAAATTCAAAAAAGAAAAAGAAAATCAAAACACTACATTCATTTAGTATACGAGAGTGAAAGTGAATTTACATTTCAAGGTTGCATATTGGGAAGGAAATGATAAAATCTCTCATTAGTAGTATCCATGCACTGTAGGGATTGATGTTTGTATGCATGGTGTGAGTGTATTTGCTTATCTTGGTTTTCTTGGTTTGGGAATGATCTCTCTACCCTCCTGTAGGTAGGTGTCCATCGAAGTAAAAGGATATTTCGTTCATTCTAGTTGCATCTTAGGTTTTGTTGTATACATACAATAAGGCCTGAAAACTGAAACAAAATTCAATATCAACTTTAAAATGAACTGAATGAACCTAACAATGCATTGGAACATAACGCTCATTACTTAGAGGTCTAGGCTAGAGACATGCTCCGACGTCATTAAACATAGTCACTATTGCTTTCACTCAAGGTTGGGTGATTCCTCCTTATGTGACTCAATAGTGGTTTAGTACGGAATTGTGCTCCCATGTACCGTCGAGTATATGTTGGGAGACCCCACTAGGTTATCATCTTATATCCTTAGGAAGCCATGTCTGCCACCTTGCAAACTGTAACGCACCGAACACATCATTCGGGAAGATTGACTGCTGTACAGAAAGTCTTTGATTTTCATATGATTTCCAAGGTGTATATACAGTGTTACAGGATGTTTGGTAAACCTTTTGCCTAGTTTCTCCAGAGTAGTCACTTTCGTTCCTTTTCGGATTCCTTAAAAGAAAAGGTCCATCTGAGCACTTGTCACTTCAGGCTGATTAAATATTCGAAGGTGACTAGAGTCATCTTTTCATCCTTTTCTCGACTCTTGAAACATGAAAAGGTCAAGTTTTGTTCCTGTGTCATAAAATTTACTACCCATGAAATATTCCTGGTAACAGTTCAAGTTCTTAGTTGTGATAAGAGTGTTTCTCAGGCTCGTTCCCGATGGCAGCAGTCCTCGAGTTTACTGGTCAAGGTCCTCCTTCAGATGGAACTCCTAGTCCATTTCCTCCATTTGGAAATGCCGGTGCTCCGTATATGGCAACATTGTCCTTGCCTGGGTTAACCATCAGTTTGTCTGTTTGGTTGTTTTCAACCTTGGTGGTCCTGAGCGTCATGACTCCTATTCCACCATCTCCTTCATTTGAATCACGATATATTGATTCCAAGGTTGAGCCTACGCCTTCTTCCCTTGTTTCTTCCTCTTCATCTCCTCCTTCATCTGGTGAAAGTTTCACATCTAGTAATTAGGAGACTAAGAAGAAGAAGAAGAAGAAGTCTGATAAACATGAGGCCACCTGTGCAGCTACTACCCCGAGTACATCTCAGGTCAGACCACCTTCTGCTCCTCCGCGGAAGGTTAAGTTTCCTTGTAAATTGTGCAAGGGTGACCATCTTCTTCGTGATTGTCCTGGAATTCCTAGGATCTTAGAAGTATGGTCCCGCAATCTGGCTTGTCCCTCATCGTCCTCTAAAGCTCATGATGATGTTCCCCTATCAACTTGCAACAGTAAGAAGAAAGGGAAGATTCGATTCCCATGTAGGCTATGTGAAGGCAACCATCCCCTTCACCTTTGTTCGCTCATGGATAAAGCTTCCGCCGTTTTGGAAAGTCTTATAGCTTCTTCACCCAAACTTCTTGTTGGTTATCAGAAGCTCTCTTCAGACCCTCTCCCCATCAACCAAGAGATTGACTTAGATTCTTCTCTTATCCGTCCTCCTCTTTCTGAACCTGGTTGTGTTCAACCTGTTCTTGACCAAACATTGGTCGGAAAGAGTGTCGACTTGGATTCACCACCTGTTGATCACTCTGTTTCGGAAGAGTGTCATGCTCATGTTATTCTCGTCTCGTTAGGTTCTCTTGAGTCCGAAAACAACCCTCCTATCGCCGCTTGTCAAGAGGGTCCTTCTTCGGTTCCTGTAGAGCAGGGGGGCAATCATACGATTCCCCCACCAAGTAGTTCAGTTGTTTCCTTCGATTGGAGTCATTTGACTGCATTTTTCCTTCCATCCTATGTGCCTTTCCAGATTATAGTACATGCCTATGATAAGGAAATACCTGGCACTGTCTTGGATGAGGGTGCGTCGGTTAGTCTCATGCCTTTCACTACTTTGCAAGCTTTGGGCTCCCCACAGCGTGTGCTAGTCCTGCAGAATCTGTTGGCATTTGATGGAGGAACCAGTCAACCTTTAGGGATCTCCCAAAGCTTCCTATTACTTTGGGAGGCAAAACTGTCTATATAGACGTAATGGTTGTCCAAGGTGCTTTACATTTCAGTCTTCTCCTTGGCCGTGACTATGTTTATGCCATGGGAGCTCTTGTTTCTTCACTTTTCCGTGTGTTTTTTTTTCCACATGATGGAAGAGTGGTATCCATCGATCAATTATTGTTCTTTAGTCCCTCGGTGCCTCCTGCGCAGCCGTCGTCCCCTATCGGTTCTTATCCGCAAGCAGTACCTTCCTTACCATGGGTCAATTATGTGGCTACCCGTTTCATCTCTGCCTCTGCTGATGATCATGCAGATGGTCTCGTACATCATGTACTAGGGGCATTGGAACCCGATCTATCATTGGTGCATCATGACATGTATTCCTCGTAGACTGTGTTTCTTCCATCCTACGAAGACCTCTTGGGAGCCATGTTCTCGTATGGCCCATGAATGGGTGTCCCAAGGATAGTTTTGAACTTGGGTCGACCTCGTTAAAAAACAAACCAAGATGTACAAGGATAGTTTGTTCCTGTGTCAACCGCGTTAAAAAATGAACTGAGGAGTAACAAGGATAGTTTTTTCTTGTCTCAACCTCATCAAAAAAAGAAACAAGGGCCCGAGGATAGTTCTGATCTTGTGTCGACCTCGTTAAAAATGAAACAAGGTGTACGAGGATAGCTTGTTCCTATGTCAACCTCGTTAAAAAATGAATCGAGGAGTAATGAGGATATTTTGTTCCTATCTGAACCTCATTAAGAAATGAAAATAGGGGTGATGAGCATAGTTCCTGACGTTGTGTCAAGCTCGTTGATAAATGAAACAAGGAGTCTTGAGGAAAGTTCTTGATCTTATGTCAACCTCATTAAAAAATGAAACAACTCGCTTTCAAAATCGAGTCTTTGCTTAAGATCTCGTAAAATCCAAGTAGAGACTTTCCAAGATCTCAAAAGTGAACCTTCATTCCATCCACCTCGTTGAATGTAATGTAGCTTGGGGGGCATGTACTTTGATTTGCGTCATTATGATGGGGGCATGCGAACTTATAACAAGCATAGTTTTTCGTTTCAAGCTTGTGTAAACATCAAAACCAAATCTAATCAGAGTTCTCCGTGGTTCAAGCTTCTGTAAAAATGAACCCATACCTGATTTACATCTCGTGATTGCTGTTTATCAGCTAAATTTTGCTAGATGATCCTTGGTTGTTTCATTTCATTGCCACCATCTCTTTGGCCGATCATATGGTTTCACTTGGTTGTTTTTCCTTTCCTAAGGAACCACAACGACGAGTGGTTTTATTAGCCAGCCTATTGACCATTACATGTTTTGAGCAGTTCCACCATTGTCGGAACCAGTTGCTACCCTTTATACCACTCATTCCTCCAGGATGAGTCTCCTTTTAGCTTTTTTTTTACTCATAAAATATGAAAAGATTGCCGAGTATTTTTCCCTTTTGAACTCGTTAAAGAGAATAAAAATGGTGGTCTGCTTTAAGCTCTTTTCCGACCGTATAAAAGTGAAAAGATGCTGAGCTTTTGTCGTTTCGGGCTCGCTAATGGTTACGGAATGACATGGTTTCGATTGCTTTTTTACTTTTTCGGACTGGGGTGACTAGTTATGAAAAATACTCCTTGATCGTAATGGTCAAGTGGTTCTTTCGAGTATCGTTTTATACTTTTTCGGGCTCGAGAGACACAAATCTACGAAAAAGGACCCCCCTGGAGTTTTCTTTTCCGTGTCTTTTTCAAACTCCCTAAACATGAAAAATACTCTGAGTTTTACCTATGTCGGACTCGTTAAACCTTGACGACATCAAACTTGTCACCATGACGAGACTCGAGCTTCTCCTCCCTAGGGCTCGTTAAGCTATTACTAGGTTGGATTCGACTGAAGGTCAAACTTATATTACAAGCACATGCTATCCCCTTCAAGCTTGTTTTCAAAAATAATTGGGGTACTCGCTAGCAATGGTGGGGAAAATTTGGAAATCATCATTGATTATCTATGGCAGCTAGTCACTCTTGAACATCAACACTTTTGCTTCTTGTCAGGTTGGGATATCCATACATTGTCATTTGGCCTTCCGCAGTTTTGGGTTGGGATATCCATGTTGTCTCCATCAAGCCTCTGATCCCTTGGTACCTGAATGTTGCCACCCTTCGGAGTCGTGTCACAAACATGTTCAAGAGTATAATCCTTCTACAATTTACGTCCTTACCTCCTCCTCTGATACTCTGTTTCGCCATCTACTGCTTGTTCCTTATCTTGTGTCGTTGATGGGGGAAACATTATGACCCTCCTGAGATGGATCGTCTCCTGTCGACATCAGCTCATTATCTAGGAGATTGATCTATATATCCCCTTTGGTACCTTGGAGCTTGCATGCCTCAATGGCAAGTTCTTCGCGCCTGATGATCGACTTTCATCATTGGTCGTCGATTGGGTGATTCCACGAGTTTTTGACTTCATCTCATTCTTCACACTTTATGGATTGTACTGGACAGTACCTTGAGAACCATTGGCATTATTGGTGGTTTCTCTCGCGTTTTTTAACGGTTTTACTCATTGAATGGTAATCAAGCAACTTCCTATCATGCTCGACTTCAGCACATTTATTCGCATGCTAGAATTTGTACTATGATTGGTTGGGTTTCAAGACCCCAAACTCAGATTACACATGTTTGGGCTGCGTGGATTGGTTCGTGATTGCATGACTGGTTGATGGATGGCTGCAACCATACCTGAGTTTTCATGGATGGCTACGACCATACCTTTATCGTCATCATGGTCTTACTAGCTGGATGGCTGCGTCCATACCACAGACCTAGTTCGTATGTATTTTGGATGGATGTGCCCATGCCTAGACTACATGTATTTCACTATCATAGACATCAGTTGTACTTGTGCCTTCAGGTTCTTCTAGATGGTGTTCCAGCTCAGTTAATTTCATAAAGCATTTCACCTCTCCCCCTCTCTTGGGATTCATACTTTAGGGGGCATCTATTACACAGTAATTTGTCACTACTTTCACCCCAGTCCTTCTACTGTGTCATGTGTCCAAGTAAAACATGCTCATATTGAACAAATGCTCTCTTATGCTACCAATTGACCCACTTTTCCTAAATTAGCTGCCTCATTGCGAGAATGGACTTAATATACGCGACGAATGGCGGTTGTAAATAGTCCAGCCGTTCTTCTAGTGCAGGAGTACATCTATTTCCCACGACAGTCGAATTTCATGCTCTAGTGAAAGGCTATCTACTATCTTTAGCGACGTTCTGACTGGCTACATTACCTACTAGCAATGTCAATTCTAAAACTTAGTTATAAACTTGTGATGATCCAGATTGGGCGAATTCATTCCAACAGTCGGCCTTTTGGATGTCTCCAGACTTGGTTGTTGGCATAGTTTGCGCCACCCTTCCTTCTCTAGTATGGTAGTTCCGTCATTTGTGCAACCTCCCTTGAGGATAATCTCCCTCTCCCTCATTTCATGGAGGCTCCTCCTCCTATAAAATCACTCACCATTGCTATGATCTGCTATTTTTTTATTTGGTAAATTCTTGGATTGAGTAGTGTTGTTAGTGCTTTTGGGCTTGATAGATAGCTGGTGTGGTATTGTTGATAGATTGTGGAAGGTTGTGAAGTTCCCTTAACTTTGTGTTAAAACTTATGAGTGAGAGAGAGACTTTGTATGTTGGGAGATCCATCTTCAAAAAGTGAATGCTTGAGAAATACATTGGTTGGACCCTCTGAGAAGGCTTGCGACATCAAGACTTTAGTTGTAAACTTGCTCTTATTTCATTATTAATACAATCAATTATGTTTTCCTATGTCTTGTATGTAATTTACTTGATAGCTCATGACTTCTTGACTTTGTGAGTAAATAGATCATTGTTGTTTTCTGGTTACATGCTTTGTTGTATTTCCTTTGCATTGTTTCAGGTTGATCACTCATTGAGGAGAAGGAAGCGAAAGCTGGAGCAATGCAACGAAACTCCATTGACCATCGATTGAGGTAGGCCTCAAACTATGACTGTTTAAGGAAATCTATTGTTGATCTGTCTTTACTGTGACTAGACCCACTCTAGGGCTAGAGGGGTTGCCTCTGTCTGCAGAGGTAACACTTTCCTGCATCACAACTATATTTACACCTAGAGCCTTGCTCTATTTAAACAATCCCATGGTTTGCAGACCATGGGTAGGCTGACACAACTTTACATTATTTTACAATTATTAGGGTGGACAACCCTATGACTCATCCTAGACTTTCGCGCTCCGCGCATGCACTTCACGCCCGCACTTCGTGGAGTATTACAATACAATTGACCAAAACCTCGCGCTTTAAGCCCCAAAACCTGTTGTGGGGGATCCCATTCCCAACAATAATAGTTTGTTTGACCCCATTACCATTCAGAAAATAATCAGAGTAATGTTTCTGCAGGACCAGAAATTTCTCTTGAAGAGCCTGTTCTTGAGCTTGTTTTTCAAGATGAGGAACCATTACAACCACTTCAGCAACCGTTGCAAAAATCTACAAAACGAAATACAATTGGAAGTTTTTATGAGAAGCCTGATATTCCGAAAACTTTCATAAGGCCATGGGAAGAGATTAGACACAATAAACATAGAACTGGTTTCAGTTACAAAGAGGATATTCTGGATGTATATTTTCACATACCAGATTTTGGAAAACCGATACAATTCCGAAGCATTGGATTTATGGATAGTGTTGTTCCAGAACAAGTTGATAGATGCCAACAATGTAACAGGGTTGGACATGTGAAATATCGGTGTTTTTTTCTTCACCCGTGTGAGCATTGTGGAAAGTGAAATCATCATACAAATAGATGTTCCAAAATGAAGTCTACTGCAAGAGAGAAGGTAAATTTTGGATGGATTGCTTCTTGGGATGGGACCAAAATAGCCAAGAAGATTTATAGTGCATATCTAAGAATATGTTCCAAAGTGATGACTAGCCTTGTAGTAATGAAGAGTGTTGGAAATAATACTAAGAGGGGGGGTGAATCAATATTATCCAATCAGATACTTTTCATTTTTCATACTCAGATTCATATACGCGGCTTTAGTTCAGTATATCCGTGTATATATGCGACTGTGTTAAATGCAACTAGCATACATGCAGTAATCTTATGATTCAGTTAGCTTATCTTCAGTAAATGCATCAGAACATTATTAACCATATTAACAGTAATCAAGTGTAGTAAAACAATACAGATCATCACACATAAGAAGCACACATGAACACCATGATATAAGGTGGAAACCCAATGTGGGTGAAGACCACCTGCTGCAATTCGTTTCTTTCTTCTTTAATGAGAAACTTCTTTTACAATATACTGGTGCAGTCCTTTACCAGTATGCAGGCTACAACCTGCAGAGGGCTTACAACCCTCT
>APFE031662656.1:114138-126116 GCA_000404065.3 Pinus taeda | reverse complement strand
GCTACATGCCTCTAAACTGTGTTACAATGAGGCTCAAAGGCCTATTTATTGTTGAGAAACAATGGAAAAACCCTTCACATTCCAAAACCTAACCCTGGAAGATGAAACGCCAAATTGTGGGCCCCGTTTTTGGGTAAGTTGGTACATCAACTTCCTGGGGTTACGAATTGGTCGTCTTATCTCTGTTTGACGTGCATGACAGCCCGTTGGAAAGATCTCTCCGAGGACTACGATGGAAAAGACGATTTTTAGACAGAAAAATCAATGGCGGTAGATTTCCCAAAAAACGTCGTTTAGGGCCTCAAAACGGCTCCGGAAGTTTAGGACCCGAAAAACTACTAAAAATAGTAAATTGTGCTATAATTAAGGAAATTGAAAGAACTGAAAGAATCACTAGAGGGGATCCACGTGGAATTAGCGGGTGGCCACCAATATCCACCTACATCAGAGTCGCCCTGAATTTTCCATTCCTCGGTAAAACCTTCTGAGATAATGATCTAATTAATCTCCTCGAGTTTCTGCTCAAACTCCCTTTTGGCTTTAAAGATATTCCCAAACTCCTTTTTGTTCCAATCTTTAAGCCTAGATTTGATGTTTTTAAGTCTCTACTGCAGCATGAACATTTGAGTGCCTTGAACGGGCATATCTTCCTCCCACCATTTGTCAATATTGCTAGTGAAATCAGGGTGAGAGAGCTAGACATTTTCAAACCTAAAAGGTTTGTTCCTCGGTATACCCATGAAAGTAGCTTCAAGATGGATAGGCTAGTGGTTCGAGCGTCCAAAGGGAAGGATTGAAGCTGACATATCAAGGCCTTTGAGAAAGAGGTCATCTGAGATTATGAATCTACCAAGCTTAGAGGTGACTTGAAAAGCCCCTCCCCTCTTATTATTCCAAGTAAAAGTTCCATTTACTATTTCAGTGTCTACTAGCCTCGTGTTATTCATGAATTTCTGGAAGGTAATGGAATCTTTGCTTAGTTTTCTGGTTCTACCTTTTTTCTCTGTAAGAGATCTGATCATATTGAAATCCCCCGCCAGAATCCAGGGCATATCAGGATATTTCTCTCTCAATTCTTAATGGAGGTGAGAAGCATAAGTTTGTCTTCTAGTTTTTTAGGGTCATAGACGTTAGTGATCATGTAGATCTCCTTATCACCCAAAGATTGAATCACCAGCGATAGATAGTTCCTAGAAGCTTCATCATCTAGGATTCCAATTTTTTGAGGATTCCATAGAGTAAGAATCCCCCCCACCGAGTTATCCGCTTTAACCTCTAGATACTCATACTTGATTAACCATTTGCTGTGTATCTCTCTGATCTTGTCCATCAAACATTTTGTTTCCTGAATAAAAACCATATCTGATTTTTCTTCTTTTATTCTACTCCGAAGAGTTCTTTGTTTCCTTTTACTTCCTAGACCCCTAATGTTCCAGGTTGTAAGCTTCATTAAGAAAGGTTTGTAAAGGAGTAACTAGTAAGATCCCTCATCTTACCTGAGTTAATCATATGTTTCCCACATTCGGTCAGCAGCTCATTCTGTTTTTTACTTCCTCTTTTCCTACCCAGGTTCTTGGAAGAATGCATCAGTGTATCCTCCATCATTTTCATTCCCCTATTCTCTTGGCTATCATGGTTTCTTTTCACTCAGAACACTTCATTTGTGAACTCCATAGGAAGAGTTGTTTAAACTTGTCAAACTCCTCTTTCGGCAGAGAGTTTACCCCTTTGGTGATTCCCTGCTCCATAAACTTTTCTAGGTCTAAATTCTCCCTCTCTAGAATTTCCTGCAGTTCATGGTCTTTCGTTCCAGCCTCACTTGGGGTCATCTCGTGGTCCCTACTGAGCTCCATAATGCTCATCATATCATCCTTTTGTTTGTTGTTTTCTGGCATATCCTCAATAAATTCGAGTTGGAGGAGTTAAAGTTCAGTTTTGCATGTTTGATTACAAATTTGTAACAATTTATTTAAGTTAATTTGAGTTATTGTCAGTTTAACTAGTTCTAACTGTCAGAAGAATTGGTGGAGGTCAAGTTGTGGAAGTGGAACTCCAACCACACTCAATGATCAACCAGTTAACTGATCAATCAACCCAAAATAGTTGTTGCATGTAGAGAATTTGAGTTACCAAGTTGATATAGAGATTCCAAGGTAGTATACTAACAGTTGTAGCATATTCCAATGTGTACAGGTGGTGCATGCAGTCAGAGGAAAGACACTAGGGAATTTCACAATTCAATAGTGGGAAATTCCTAAATAATAGGGGTCAATTTCCCAAGGAAACGATGCAAGGAAATAAGAGCTTGGAGGACTTGAAAATTGGCTAAGTGTTGGACATATTCAGTCAGTCAGGCAGAGGGATAGACTACACTTGCAGGTTGTGCTCAGGCTTGAGCAAGCATATGTATTTCATCTCTATTCTTTGATTAATGCAATATATATAGTAAGGGGTTTTGTGTAGTTTATTTCCCCTATATAAATCTAAGTGCATGTGTGATGATTCCTTTCGCATGTGTATGATTCTTGTTCTAGATGGTGAATTAACTTCTGCAGATCAGTAGAGTAGCTTCATGTCTTGTGATTTAGCAAATTTCATGAGCAATATTGAATATACACATTAATTTCTACATGATATTAGAGTTGGAATTACTGTAGAACAAAAATTTCAAAGTTGTCATTGCAGGAGGTTCAAATTTGAAGATCAATGTTGAAGGTTTTCTTCAGGACTAAGAAGATGGATTTCAATGGACTCAGGTTAAAGTATGCCTTGGGAGGCACCTCAAAATTTGTTGCATGGAAGGAATAAATGGAGGAAATATTAGATGACAATGGGCTATTAGAATACATCAAGACATATGTAGAAAAATCCCAAGCATTTGATGCCCAAAATATTGCTCAGTGGAATAAAGATGTGGCCAAAGCGAGGAGAATCATATTGGAGGGAGTATGGGATCATATTGTCTCGAATCTCCATAAAAAATAGACTCCATTCGCGATGTGGAAAACACTGACATAATTGTTTAAGAATAATAGTGACCATAAGAAGTTGGTACTCAAGGACAAGCTTCGAAGTATCAAGATGCAGAAGAATGACACAATTCCACGGTATCTGAGCAAGTTTACAGAGTGTCGCGATGAACTTGGCAGGGTCAGTGTTAATGTCCCTATAAAAGATTTGGTAGCTCTAGCCCTTTTGGGCCTTCCCAAGAGTTGACATAACTGTCAATATTCGGTAACTGGTAGGGAGAAACTACCAAGTTGGGAGCGCTTATGGTCTGATCTGGTGCAAGAGGAAATAAGATAGAATACCAAAGACGAGGACTTCATCCAAGGGTGAGGATGAGGAGAATTCTGCCTTGGATGGAAAGGAAAAGAAAGGGAAAGGGAAGAAATCCTAATCCAAAGAAGAATCTAGTCAAGTGGGAAAGAAGAAAGACTTGTCCAAAATCAAGTTCTTTCACTGTCATGAATTTGGGCACTATGCCACGAAGTGTCCACACAAGAATAAAAACAATAAGACCTCAGGAGGAGCAATGGGTGAAGCTTTGGCTTCACAGTTTGAGTTGGATTTTACTCTCATTGCATGCATGTCCAACATAGTGATGGGAAGTTGGTGGTACCTCGACAATGGTGCCTCATTCCATATGATGGGGAATAGAGATTTTTTCAGTGATTTGGAGGAGAAGGATCTACATATGCACATCAAGATGGGAGATGAGGAAGGTACATCACGATCAATATTGGTACAATCAACTTTCAGAGGGAGTCAGGCTCACCTCTTAGGCTTAAGGATGTGATGTTTGTTCTGGGTCTAAAGAATAATCTTGTATCCATTGCATTTTTGGAAGACTGTGGTTATAATGCGATCTTCAGATAAGGAAATGCATTCTATAGATACATTGCCATGGGACAGGTGAAGCAGATCGAGGTTCGTGTGAAGAACCTCTACAAGCTGGATGTGGAGTATTATGTTGCATTAAGCACAAAGGTGGGGAAAGTGTAGAGCCGTGATGTCAGTGAAATTTTGCATACAAGACTTGGCCATTTGCATCATGGCACTTTGAAGATCATGCAATAGACTACCACATGCCTCCCCAAAGGAGCACTAGAACAACATGACACATGCAAAAGGTGTACCTTGGGGAAGTACACAAAAGCCACTTTCCATGATTGGGATAACATAGCACATGCAATCCTTGAAAGGATTCACTCTGATGTTTGTGGACCTTTCTCGACAACATTCACTTCCAAACACAAGTATTTTTTATCTTTATTGATGACTACTTGTGGAAGTGTTGGATCTTCTTCATGCGGAAGAAGGATGAGAATTTCTCCAAGTTCTTAGAGTTCAAGCAACTGGTTGAGAAATAAACTGACAAGAAGGTGAAGGATCTTAGGAGCGATAATGAAGGTGAGTAAGTTTCGAATAAGTTCAAAAACTTCTATGCAAAAGAAGACATTCAACGAGAGTTGATAGCACCCCACAACCCACAACAAAATGGTGGTTGAGAGGAAGAATCGAAGCATTGTGGGAGCAACATGGGCGATGTTGCATCACCAAAGCCCACCTCTACACTTGTGGGTTTAAGCATGCAACAAAACGGTATATTTGCATAATAGGAGTCCTCATTAGATTCTTGGCATGATCACATCGGAGGAGGATTTCTCAGGGAGGAAGTTGGATGTGTCGCACTTCAATATTTTTAGAGCAGGAATCACAAGACTCATCTTTAGGAATCCCAAGTTGTTCTAAAACTTCTAAAGCATTTTCCCCAACCCACAACCATAAGGAATTATGAGCACCAATAAGAAAAACAATCAAGTGGAAGACCCACAACACCATGGCTATCCAGGAAATGACAAGAATAGGCTAAAACTACTATCAATCCATGTAGTGTCCATGCCAATGAAAACAAATAACTAGAAAACCACATGCATATACGATGCATCCACAAATCAACAAGGAAATCACACATGCAACCTATTACCTACAAAGAAATCTAGTTGTAGTTTCTAATCCACCTGTACCCTTGTGCTTTGTAGATTTCCTTTTCCTTCTTTCTCCAAATTCAAGTGAAAACTAGATTTCTCCAAGAGAACTCTAAGTGTGCAAGAATAAGATGGAATGAGAGAATAGAAGATAGATCAACCTAAAAACTGTCAAAAGCTAAACCAACAAAAACTGTGAACTGATCCTGAGAAGCCTTTTTATCATTGAGGTCTCTATTTTCTTCATTTTCCTTCAATTTCCTCCTCATGAAAATATGTGATCCTTCACCTTCCTTTTCTCCTATTTTCCTTTATTTTCATAAATAAATGCCAATTAATGCCTCTTTGTCTTTGCCAATGCCTTCACCAATTTCCATAGCCATTAATTAATCAACATTGAGACCCGTCACTATGTTTTTCCCAACATTCAACTTGGAATAGGTGTCCCATGACCTTGGTCTCATTTTATTTACATGGGAAATCAACCAGGGGTTGTTACACTTACCCAGATCAGAAGTAATCCAATATTGGCTTACTAGAAAAATCTCAAATAATAAACAAAGAAGGAGCTTATATTCAAAGCTTTGATACCTTGTAAGTGTGCAAAAACGCCCATGGATGAGACTAGAAAATTGAAAATACCTTCAACAAAGAGACATTATTTAAGAATAAAGGAGAAGTCACTTCATTTCTTTAGTAAAAAAAGGTTTACAACAATCTATTTTAAAAGTTCAATGAAAGCTTCTAAAACTAGCTAGAATATAAGTCTTGCAATGCAACAAATAAGAAAGGTATGTAATCTTAGGAGTTCCAAGGATTCTTTATTGCAACTCTAATAGATTGAACAAACTATTTTTCTTAACAGTGTCAAGGAGTACTATTTTTTCATTATATAGGTTTCATGGTCTTCCATCCCAACAAGATAGCTATTTTTTCTTTGAAAACACCCCAGAACTAGATAGGTTAGTAAGTGCTTTCTGCATGCACTCTCAACTACAAATACGCAATGAAATTTGTAAGCTATCAACTTTGTATGTATATTATTTTATGAATATATTGAGTATATTTTTGTAACATATTTGATGTATGATTTTTTTCTTTGTGAATTGCTAGAATGTGTGCTATTGAAGCCATTTTTTATGTTTCTTATGATCTTTAACCACCTTTTTACATAATCAAAGCCAATGTAAGTTCAAGTCAATGGGTTGTGTAATGTATTCTATTATAATTGCTAGACTTTGGGAGGATTCAAACTCATAACCACTACCTCATGCACAAGTCACCACTAAAAATGTTACTTATTTCTTGCTTAAAATTCATGAGAATAGGTAAACAAACTATATTTTTTAGGATCCTTAAGGAATGCATATTTTCATTGTAGAGGCTTCATAGTCTTCCATCCCAAACACGATATTACTTTTCCTTTAAAAACACCACAAAATAAATTAGGTTAGTAAGTTCCTTCTACATGCACTCTTAGCTACAAATATACAATTAAATTCACAACCTAGCAACCATGTATGTATATTACTTTATGAAGACATTGATTATATTTCTAAAACCTATTTGATGTATGATTTTTCCATTGTGCATTCCTAGAATGAGCATTCTACAAGACGAATTTTTGTGCTTCTTCTTGTCTTCGACCATTGTTTTACAAAATCAAAGCCATGGTAAGTTCACCACAATAGGTTGTGTAAAGTATTCTATTAAATTCACTCGACTTTGACAGGATTCAAACTTGTGACTACTAACTCATGTAATAGTCACCATTGAAAGAGTAACTTATTTCTTGCAAAACATAGCTAAAAATAGGAGAAATAGAAAAACTATATTTCTTAGGAGTCTCAAGGAGTATTGTTTTTTCATTGTACAAGCTTCACATTCTTTTATCCCAATGAGTTAGCTATTTTTCCTTTAGAAACACCATAAAAATTGGTATGTTGGTAAGTGCTTTATGCACACATTGTTAGCTACAAAGATAAAATGAAATTTGCAACCTAACAACTCTATATGCATACTATTTTATGAAGATCTTGAGTATTTTTAAACCTTTTTTTTTTCCTTTTTTTCCTACATAATTAGAATGAGTATTCCACAAGCCATTTTTTGGTATTTCTTCTAGTCTTTGACCACCTTTTTACAAAATCAAAATCATAGTAAGTTCAACTCAATAAACTATGTAAAGTCCTTTATTAAAATTACTATAATTTAGTAAAAATAGAACTTGTGAGCACTAACTCACAAGTGCTCACAAGTAAGCCACTACAAAAAAAAGTTATTTTTTTTTTTTTTGCCAAAAATGGTTGAGAATAAGAATCTTAAGAAGTACCATTTTTACATTGTAAAAGAAAATATATCTCAAAATTTTAAAAACATTAATACTTATCTTCACATTTGAAAGCATCCCACTTAAAAGCATAAATTTATCCATAATAGCAGGACTTGATTATATTGGCTTTACATGCATTCAACAATGCTATGATATTCATTGAATTTTTGTATAAGACTAATACATTACCGTGAATTTACTTTAAATGTATTTAAAAATATACATAGTTTACTTTTGAAGGTTCTTTAAGAATATATTTTTATGTTCTTTTGAAGTGTGAATAAGTTTTGTGAATGCCTTTTTTATATTTATTTATTCATATATTAAAAAATGTGAATAAGCTTGTTATTCTCTTAAATTGTGAATAAGTTGTGAATGTCTTTTTTATATTTATATTATTAAAGAAAAAACAAATTTTAAAAAATTATATATATATATTTTAAAAAATATATTATCATACTTAAATCATATTTATATTGAAGATTTTATTTAAAAAAAAAAACATTTATATATAATCATTTAAAATTTACTTATTAAACTATTTCTGAATTTACATGAATTTATTTATTTGAATCTAAAATTCTCATTATGATCTTTTAACCATATTAAAATGTTTTAAAGAAAACTACTTCAAGTTTTTATCAACTATAATAATCAAGGGAAACCTATCATATGTATTTTGGTACATAAAAAGGAATTGCAGTTAAATGTATATGAGAAAGTTAGTCCAATTACATGCAATAGATACTAGAGTCCAATTAATTTTCCTCTTATCCACTAATAGATGTAACCTTACTCAACTAACATCACTAATCAACTAACGTATCCATCATTCATACACCAAACATCGCTTCCATGTTGTGCTGAATTGATCATAAACATACCATTTTGTTTCTCTATATCGTACTATATCATGTACTACTCTACCATGGTTAAACCTAGATGGTCCCTCAACCTTCATTGACTACATGCCATAGTTTTTTTCCTTGGACATACCAAGCACTTTTGGCCTTTGGATCTTTCTTTCCATTAAGATGATTAATATTATTGAAGTCAAATCAATTTTATGAGATCTTAGACATCATCATCATCCTCAAGGAAATTCTCACACCTTATCAAGTTGTGTATTAATAGACATGTCATCTTTGAGTGTGATAGTCATTGATAACACTACCTCTCCACAAACAACTAGTTACATCTATCTAAGCAAGAGACTTTATAGCTAAAAGCTTCACTGAATTATATCAAGAAATAGATTATTAAACACTAGACATATTAAATGGTGGCCGTGCCACTATTGCCACATATATCCAAACATAATTTAGCATAATTTTCTTACAAATGTGAATCTGTCTAATAACGATAGTCTTGAGCCAAAATATATCCCACTTCACCAAGTATTGCTTACTTCCATAGTATAATATGAATATTCTACGAGGAAACTAAGTTCTCATTAATCATCTTTATATGGCCACCATTAAGTAGGGCATGGCATAAAGTGTTCACTCCCCATGCTATACTAAACCATTACTTCCTTATGAGTTCAAGAAATCTTCAACACCAATGTACACTTATATAACTAATACATATCATTTAACATTGTTATTCTTAGAACTTCAACTACACACCAAATATAAAATGATTTGATCTTTGAGTATGAGTTCTTGCAAATTTTTTCAGTGAAATCAATGTTCCTAGAAAATATTTTCTTAAAATATATGTGTTACCCAATATATGAGAAAATTTTTACATCATCAAATGTATTTCCCAATAAGAGCACAACTTTTAACTTAGTGTTTGACCTTATGGGGTCATGCTAGATTACATTTTCCTACTTTATGTCTCATTATAATAGAATTATTACAATAATTGATGTTTATTAATACTAAGCACCATTTTGTATATATATGAGATCAACCATGTTAAATAAAATAATTTAAGGAAAATATAGTATAAAACATAATATTTCCCCACCTCCACTCTGAGGTTCATATAAAAAGAAATATTGGGTAAAAGATATGTTGGATAAATAGTGTGAAAATAATTTATTTTAGACTTTATGTATCTTCTTCATGGTTTCTAATATCTTTTTAAAATTATGTTAAATATTTGTTTTTTTATTCTTTAGTTAGTTATTGTATTATTATTTTATACTTCCCATATATCACTACATTAAGAAAACATATCAATAATAAAATGAGTTGAATATGGTGATAACTATCAATCACATACACGAGAGTAATTATTATTATTATTATTATTTGAGACTAATGATGATTATTATTATTATCTAATTTTAAGCTCATGGCCAAGCCATACACTACATTGATGTATGAGACCCCCTTGTTTGTAGAACAAGGAACCCACCTCTGTACAAGGCATACATACTCTACCCCTTTAGTTTTGAACCTGTGACTTCTTAAAATGAAATACATACTCTTAACCTTTAAAACACTCAAACTATAAAAATTTAATTTCTATTTTGATCAAATATAATTTTAAATAAAACTATTTTCACTTACAATAAAGTCAAACTTCATTTTACATATAACTTACAACATTTAAACCAATCCATACAAAACCTTCCGCAAAACCTTCTATAATCTTGGAAGCTAACTACTTTTTTTTTCATATATATTTTTTAAATTCTCCATATATATTTCCTTGAAATAACCATTCCTCCGATCCATCTAGTATACTTTCTTATTACCACTGCTAACAACAACAATTTAATAATAAAGGTCATTTGTTGGTTGAATCCAATTCTTAGAAATTAATTTATATATATATATATAAAGACTAACTACTTTTATCCATATATATTTTTTTAAATGCTCCATATACTATCTCCTCGAAAAACATTCCTCCGCATCCATCGAGTAACTTGTTTATTAACCACTACTAACCACACAATTTATTAATAAAGGTCATTTCTGTGGTGAATAACTAAGTCTTTAGAATTAGGTTATATTATATAAGACTACGTTTTTATTTTGTTTTGTTTTATATATATATATATGTTATAAAATGAAATGATTTTGTAAATTATGTTAATTTTTATTTTAAAAAAATATTTAAGATATATTTAAGATAAAAAAAATACACACTGAGAAAATAGAAGATTTTATAAGAAATAATATCATCAAACTTTGTTATAATTTAAAAAGTATAAACTAATTCATATTTTACAAAATACTATTTTTTTTGAGGATATATATATTATAAGTATATACACATTTATAAAAACACATTTAAGGGTTTTATTTCTGCGGTTGTTGAAGAGAGTCCTTGTTACAAACTCAAAAGACAATATTGAGAGATTGACAAAAAGAAATCCTTAGTGACCCATAATAATATATTTTCTAGGTTAAGGGTTTTTTTTTTCAACTTGAAATGGGGCTTCCCATCTAACCAATGAGAAAGGAAAATAAGGTTGCTAATGGGGCTTTCACATTGCATGAAATATTTAATGAAAAGTTTGATATGGTTCCAAGTGGTCATGAGATCAATATGAGATGTTTTTTTAGAGTGTAGGATGTTTGTATTTTTTATTTTTTTTGGATTATGTATTTAGAAATTAGATATAAATGGTTTAATATCTTTATCATTTTAAATTCAAACCTTTGTAAGCAAGAACAATATATTTTATAAGACTCAAAACCATTAAATAACTAAGCCCAAAGTTATTACAATGATAATTACTCATATGAATTAATCATATATTTGTGGAAATTTAATCTAAATAAAAAAATAACAATTATTTTTCTCAACTTAAAAAAAACTTAATTCACAAGCATATCTTATAAATTTACATAATTATTTTGATTATTCACCTAAAATATATTATTAATGAAAAAATCATACATTACAAATTCAAATATGATGAATAAATCCAATGAAGCTAGTGACTGATATTTTGGTTAGTAATTGAGTTGTCATCTTTCTCAATATTCCAAGAATAAAGATTCCACAAAATATTTCTTTTCTTTTAATATATGTTCATCTTGGTAGGTAGGATGATCTCGCGCTAATCACTGTTGTAGTGCATTTAATATACAACAAGGCTGCATAGCTAGCGTTTCCTTGCAGCTTAGTTCAATTATTGAATTTTGAAATGTATGAACTAACTATTGTATTTGAACAAGGGCTACTTTGTAGACATTCTTTCTTATTTTAAATATCCTTAAATTAGAGGCCCATGTCACAAATGTTATCAAATGTATTATTATAATAAACGTACATAAACACATGTTATAAACATTCACTGGGGCCAACCTAATTTTAAATATATTGAATTTTGAAAGGTATGAACTAACTATTGTATTTGAACTAGCACAATCATATTTACCAAGGTAAATATCGTTGATATACGCCGATAGGCATATATCAAGCATAGATATCAACCACATTTTCTAATGTGGTTGATATATGCCGATAGGCTTATATCAACCACATTAATAATTATTATGGGTATTTAGGATTATTAATAACTATATAAAGATTAACAACTAGATTATTTATGTATATTATTGTATAAATATTATATTAATATTATAATAATTATATAAACTCCTAATATATATTAATTAATAATAAGAATAGCTCATAATAATATTAGATTATTTTTATATTATTTAAATAACCTAATAATATAA
>APFE031662656.1:73782-113645 GCA_000404065.3 Pinus taeda | reverse complement strand
GGTGATTCCTGTGGTAAATAACCTGCCGATTGCGATTAATGGTGGCAAACCCGAAACATATTTACACTATGTTTAAAAGCCCGGCGAGTCCATAAGGCGCTGAATACATCCAAAAATTAAATCAACTCATAATATAAGAAGTTATATGGAGTGGTCCCCTTATATATATATATTACTAATGCAAATAAATCGCAATCGTAAAAATGCAGTGGCCAGGTTATTACCACAGGAATCACCGATCCCCGATTGCGATGAGCAGTGTAGACCCAAAACACATTTATATTTTGTTGTAAAGTCCTGGTGGGTCCGCAGTTATATGTATCTACATATATAAAGATTGCCGATTGCGATTAACACTGGTGGACCCGAAACATATTTACGTTATGTTTAAAAGCCCGGTGGGTTTGTAAGGCGCTGAATACGTATGTTGGTGCATTCAATGATTGTTGATTGCGATATGGGTGAGCCGGACCCGAAACATATTTATGTTACGTTTTAACAACCCGTGGCTCCGCAAAATGTTGAATACATATGTTGGTGCATTCAATGATCAGCGATTGCGATTTGCGATCGCGGGCCAGACCCGAAAGGTATATTCATTATGGTTATAAGTCCCGTTAGATCCGCCAGGTCGAAAAGTCTTTTTATGATTGCGCATTTTATATATTTCAATTATAAAGAGATTGTAATAGAAATTATTGCTGATTGCGATATGGGTAAGCCGGACCTGAAAGCCTATGTATTACGTTTCATGGCTGTGGTGGGTTCGTCATATCAACGATATAATGTATATATATTACTAATGCAAATAAATCACAATCGCAAAAGTGCAGTGGGCAGGTTATTACCACAAGAATCACCAATCCCCGATTACGATGAGTAGTGTGGACCCGAAACACATTTATATTTTGTTGTAAAGTCTCGGCGGGTCCACAGTTATATGTATCTACATATATAAAGATTACTGATTGCGATTAGTGCTGACAGACCCGAAACGTATTTACGTTATGTTTAAAAGCCCGACGGGTTCGTAAGGTACTGAATATGTATGCTGGTGCATTCAAGGATTGCCGATTGCGATATGGGTAAGGCAGACCCAAAACATATTTACGTTATGTTTTAACAACCCGACGGCTCCATAAAATGTTGAATACGTATGTTGGTGTATTCAATGATCAGCGATGCGATTTGATATCGCGGGCTAGACCTAAAAGGTATGTTCATTATGGTTGTAAGTCACATTAGGTTCAGTAGGTCGAAAAGTCTTTTTATGATTGTGCATTTTATATATTTCAATTATAAAGAGATTATAATAGAAATGATTGCTGATTGCGATATGGGTAAGCCGGACCTAAAAGCCTATGTATTACGTTTCATGACTGTGGCGGGTCTGTCATATCAACGATATAATGTATATATGGGGAAACGTTGATTGCCAATTGCGATGAGGGGTATGCCTCGACAGTCGTGCTAACAGTATTAAAAGTGGGAAAAGACCCCAAGGGTTTATAAATACTACAAACACTAAAATAAAAATCGTTTATTTTGATGGTTAGACAATTCTTGTCACAATGCGACAATCAACCATGATTGACCATGTTTGCCTATGATTGGCAATGGTTTACAATGATTGATATTATAAACCAAACAGAATAATGAACCCAAGGGATTGATATCATAAACCCAAATGAACAATAAACCCAAGGGATTAATACTAAAACCCCAATGAACAATAAACCAAAGGGAATAATAAACCCAAGGTATTGATATAATAAACCCAAAGGAATAATAAACCCAAGGGATTATTATTTATTTTCATGGTGAGACAATCATTGTCACAATGTGACATTGAACCATGGTTAGCTATGATTGACAATGGTTTACCATGATCGATATTATAAACCAAAGGGAATAATAAACCCAAGTGATTGATATTATAAACCTAAAGGAATAATAAACAAAGGGATCAATACTAAAACCCCAAGGGTTTATGAACCCAAGGAAATAATATTAAACACATGGGACTAATATTGTAAACCCAACATTGTTAAACCCAAATAAAAACACTATAAAAACTAAAATAAACATGGTTTATTTTCATGGTGAGTCAATCTCTGTCAAAATGCGACATTCAACCAAGGGACTAATATTATAAAACCAGCATTGGTAAACCCAAATATAAATACCACAAACACTAAAATAAACATGGTTTATTTTGATGGTGAGACAACTCTTGTCATAATACGACATTCAATCATGATTGACCACGTGTGGCTATGATTGACAATGGTTTACAATGATTGATATTATAAACCAAACACAATAGTGAACCCAAGGGATTGATATTATAAACCCAAATGAACAATAAACCCAAAGGATTAATACTAAAACCCCAATGAACAATAAACCCAAGGGATTAATACTAAAAGTCGAAGGGATTATAAACCCAAGGGAATAATAAACCCAAGGTATTGATATAATAAACCCAAAGGAATAATAAACCCAAGGGGAAATGGTTTACAATGATTGATATTATAAACCAAATGGAATAATGAACCCAAGGGATTGATATCATAAACCCAAATGAACAATAAACCCAAGGGATTAATACTAAAAGCCAAGGGATTATAAACCCAAGGGAATAATAAACCCAAGGTATTGATATAATAAACCCAAAGGAATAATAAACCCAAGGGGCAATGGTTTACAATGATTGATATTATAAACCAAACGGAATAATGAACCCAAGGGATTGCCATCCTAAACCCAAATGAACAATAAACCCAAGGGATTAATACTAAAACCCCAATGAACAATAAACCCAAGGGATTAATACTAAAATCCCAAGGGATTATAAACCCAAGGGAATAATAAACCCAAGGTATTGATATAATAAACCCAAAGGAATAATAAACCCAAGGGGAAATGGTTTATAATGATTGATATTATAAACCACACAGAATAATGAACCCAAGGGATTGATATCATAAACCCAAATGAACAATAAACCCAAGGGATTATAAACCCAAGGGAATAATAAACCCAAGGTATTGATATAATAAACCCAAAGGAATAATAAAACCAAGGGGCAATGGTTTACAATGATTGATATTATAAACAAAATAGAATAATGAACCCAAGGGATTGATATCATAAACCCAAATGAACAAAAAACCCAAGGGATTAATACTAAAACCCCAATGAACAATAAACCCAAGGGATTATTACTAAAAGCCCAAGGGATTATAAACCCAAGGGAATAATAAACCCAAGGTATTGATATAATAAACCCAAAGGAATAATAAACCCAAGGGGCAATGGTTTATAATGATTGATATTATAAACCAAATGGAATAATTAACCCAAGGGATTGATATCATAAACCCAAATGAATAATAAACCCAAGGGATTAATACTAAAACCCCAATGAACAATAAATCCAAGGGATTAATACTAAAAGCCCAAGGGAGTATAAACCCAAGGGAATCATAAACCCAAGGTATTGATATAATAAACCCAAAGGAATAATAAACCCAAGGGATTATTATTTATTTTCATGGTGAGACAATCATTGTTGCAATTTGACATTGAACCATGGTTGGCTATGATTGACAATGGTTTACCATGATCGATATTATAAACCAAAGGGAATAATAAACCCAAGGGATTTAGATTATAAACCTAAAGGAATAATAAACAAAGGGATCAATACTGAAACCCCAAGGGTTTATGAACCCAAGGAAATAATATTAAACCCATGGGACTAATATTATAAACCCAACATTGTTAAACCCAAATAGAAACACTAAAATAAATAGGGTTTATTTTCATGGTGAGTCAATCTCTATCAAAATGCGACATTCAACCAGGGGACTAATATTATAAAACCAACATTGGTAAACCCAAATATAAATACCACAAACACTAAAATAAACATGGTTTATTTTGATGGTGAGACAATACTTGTCACAATGCGACATTCGACCATGATTGACCATGTTTGGCTATGATTGACAATGGTTTATAATGATTGATATTATAAACCAAACGTAATAATGAACTCAAGGGATTGATATTATAAACCCAAATGAATAATAAACCGAAGGGATTAATACTAAAAGCCTAAGGGATTATGAACCCAATGGAATAATATTAAACCAAAGGGCCTAACACTATAGACCCAACAACATTGAAGCATGTGACCAATATTATAAACCCAACATTGGTAAACCCAAATATAAATAATACAAACACTAAAATAGACATTTTTTATTTTGATGATGAGATAATTCTTGTCACAATGCGACATTCAACCATGATTGACCATGTTTGGCTATGATCAGAAATGGTTTACAATGATTGATATTATAAACCAAACAGAATAATGAACCCAAGGGATTGATATTATAAACCCAAATGAACAATAAACCCAAGGGATTAATACTAAAACCCCAATGAACAATAAACCCAAGGGATTAATACTAAAAGCCCAAGGGATTATGAACCCAATGGAATAATATTAAACCAAAGGGCCTAATACTATAAACCCAACAATGTTAAACCCAAATGTAAATACTACAAACATCAAAATAAACATGATCTTCTTTGATGGTGAGACAATCATTGCCAGAATACGAGAATCAACCATGGTTTACCATGATCAATATTATAAACCTAAGCGAATAATAAACCCTTGGGATTAATATGAGAAACCCAAAGGAATAATAAAATGAAGTGATTAATACTAAGACCCGAAGGGATTATGAACCCAAGGGAATAATATTAAATCCAAGGGACTAATATTATAAACATTAAAATAAACATGATCGACCATCATTGATTTACATATTGAGACAATTCCTATCATAATTCCATGTTGGGCCATGGTCAACATTATAATAAACCGTGTTTTACTCGTGAATAATAAACCCAAGCGATTGATATTATAAACCCAAGGGATTAATACTAAAACCCCAAACGATTATGAACCTAAGGCAATATTATTAAACAAAAGGGACTAATAATATAAACCCAAGGGAATAATGAACCCAAGGGATTGATATAATAAACCCAAGTGGTTAACAATAAAACCTAAAAGGATTATAAACCCAAGGAATTATTAATATTAAAAAGTTGAAGAACGAAGAAAACTAATAATTTGATATTACAAACTGTTGGGAATTAATAAACCCAAGGGAAAAATATTAGAAACCTGTTATGCTATACAACAACCCTCCCCATTTCAAAATTTTTTTATAAAATTTTTAACAAGAAATGGGTCCCTTTTTAATAACTTAGCTAAAATCAATAGTTCTAAATAATAAGTCTTTTTTCTTTTAGGATAACTTCAATAACAATTGCATTTTGCAAAAAATCCATATGATACATGAAAATCCTTATGATGAGGTCTAATCCAATGTAAACATGAAACAAAACCTTGTCATAAGATAAATTATAAATGAAACATATTGCATCGCGCACATCCTTTGGCTAAAAGATGGACTTAATGTTTCCTTTGGCATTCCTTGATGTGATAACACAATTGGAAAGCACATATCACAAATTTCTTAAGGAAACATTCCATGGGGTCATAAAACTTTGCTGATGTGACAAGGCGATCGCAATCACGCATCGGTAAGGTCCCAAAACACATAACGAATGCCCATTTGAGATCCGCCAATGTGATTTCATCATCATAAATAAAGGCGCGCTTGTCAATAAAGTGGAAATAGTACGGTTAAATGAATGCTTGCGGGTTTTAAGAGCATAAATCATTACTAAATGAGAAATAAATGATTTATTGATTTCTTAAAGATTATCCCACCTCCCTATGACAAATTTCTCTTTATCGCAATCGAAGCTATACGAAGGAAATAGCTAAGGCATAAAGTTGGGCCTATTGATCTGCGATATGCGATTATTGCTAATCGTTGATCAGGAAACTCACCATATTTACTTTAAAGAACCGTTATGAATATGTGAGATGCCACATATCATTATGGCATTTAATGATCACGATGGATAGTTTCCGAAATCATTAATAAAGCAGTTATGGATGAATCCTTCGAGGATTTAATCCATGGTAACTTAATATATCAAATTCATATCACTTATTGTGCTTAACTGCTGTTAATATTATGTATTGTGCATTATCTTGGAACGGATTTTCTCCTCTGTTACGGTCATCTGTTTATTTTTCAAAGTAAGTTTGAATTCATCAATTCAGGAGAAATGTCGAGGAAATCAAAGAAATTAAAGATTCCAGTCTTAACCAAAGAGGAACCCGCAAAGAAGGGCTTGATACATGATACTACCTGTGCCGGCCGGGGCAAAGCTTCATGGGAAAGCATATACAATTTATTAGAAGCTGAAGATCCAGAAGTAATTGAAGAAGAAAAGGCAAAAATTGATTCCAATGACAAATCAGAGAATACTCTGAAGGATTTGGCCTGCTCTTTTCTCCATAGAATAGTTGCCTGCCCCAAAATATTACCCTACAATGACTTAGTTAGATGGGTAATCGAGAGCATCAACATAACATACAAAGCATTTTTTACGGCTGATGGAAGGATGTTCAGCTCGTTTAGAGCAGAAGATATCAAAAAGATGTACCATTTGGCGGAACCGGAGAAGCATTACAACAAGGCATTTGTCGAGGCCTTTACCAAACAAAATGACGTGGAATCAGATCCTATCAGGTAGTGGAGGCATTACCCAAACAAACACAAGCATGAATCATCGGGTATGTATTTCCTTGACTCCTTAGCATCTCCTTACTGATATTCTGGTGCTATGATATGTAGACTCTTTGGAGTCTCTGATTCCGCTAGGTTTTCAATTGAAATGGTTCCTTTAATGGAGGCAGCAGTTAACTCATATTTCATGGATTGGGCAACCATTTTGTTTGATAAAATGGCTAACCATATCCTCGATTATAGAAGAAACAGGTTCATGACTATTCGGGCAATACCCCCATTTTATACGAGTGCCTACATTATGGACACTATCTATTTCAATTCAAATTACCCCATTCTAGGTTGGAAATGGACTCCACAAGACCCAACCCCCATTCACATCTATAATAAGTAATTGTGGAAAACCCATTATTGAAACCATCTTTATAGAATCTGTCATGGTTTTGTCTTGCCTGTTCATTATGCTATATTCAATAAACTTGCTCCTCGGTTATCCGATGAAGCTAGTGTCAACTTAACATCAATTGGTAATTGGTTTGGTGAAGAAAAGTTCACTTACATTAGAATTTTTGGAAGCACTGCTGCTCCACATGTTCTCCCCTTATACACTCTCGATAAACTATTCGCCAGGGAAATAGCTTATCAAATCACAAAAGAAGGGATGTCTAGAAACCTAAAGGACTCCAAAAAGAAAATGTGGCCTTCATTCCCCCTCCCATGTGGTACTTTCGCATTGCATGACTTCAAACATGTAGAGAAAGAAGCAGAGAAAATAAAAGCACTAAAGTTAGCAACCATTCCAAAGAGGCAATATGATCCAAAAGCAGTAGCCTATAACTTGACCTCTCATGTCAAAATTGCCAAGTTTGAACATGAGAAAGATGATTATGATAATCTGTTCAGCTCAACTGACTTATTTTATCAAGTAAAACAACTTGCAAAAATCAAATTGGGAGTAGAGGGAGTAGAAGCATTTCTACAATTCAAAACAAGGAGGTTGGAAACTTTATCGATGCACTTATTAAATACCACCCTTATGCTACAACATGAAGGGCAAAGTGAAGGAAAAACTACCCAAAAGATTCTTGAAAAGCAGAAGAGCCCTGAAAGGCAGAGGACAAAGCAAGGAACTACTGAGCTCCTTCATGCTGATAGAAATATTGATCAAACTTTAATCAAGGAATGGGAGCAATTCGATAGAATCATAAAAAACCCAAAGGACTCCCAAAACCTCACTACACCAAAACCTCCCACAACACAACAATATGAGGTTATTACTGTTTCAATTGAAGGGACAAGCGGCCCACCCAAAATGCAACAGGATATAGAAATCATTCCCGAAAATCCGACAGAAGGGATTGTACTCAAAATAGAGGAAATACCACTCCTTGATATATTCTACAGTCCAAAGCAAAGGGCTATAGTTAAAAGACAGAGGAAAAGGAGGAAAACTGATCAAGCACCTCCTTTAACTCCTCGGGACGAAATCATGAATGCAGTATGGAAGTCAGAAGTCAATCCTTCTGAGGATTTAACAAAATTATCTCAGTATGCAGGGGCTTACACAACAGCAACAATGGATAAAGCCTCAGAGGTCAGTCAGCTAATCAGGGATAAAGATCAAAGGATAACTAAGCTTGAGATGCAATTGACAGAAGAACAACAAAAGATTAATCAACTAGAACATTAGCTAGCAGAACAAAGGCAACAAAATGAGCAACTTAAATAACAGTTGAATCTAGAGAAACAAAAAATTGATAAGTAGGCACTCCAGAAACAACAGAAGTTGTCTCAAGAACTAAGCAGCCTTCAGATAGCGATTGAGCAAGAAGAGAAGGCCAAGGATGATCAAATTGCACAACTACAATTACAGATAGAAAAATACAAGGGTTATCCATAGGTTACTGAATTCAAAAAAGAAACCTTGGAGATAACCAAAGCCTTGTCCCAACAATTGAACTTCCTTTCCCATAATATATCATTGGCCGACCCGTTGTGCAACATCTCTGCATCATTGATTGACAAGGCAGTTGACAGGAGATTGGAAGTGGAGAAAGCAGATGAAAAAATAACAAAATTTCTCTCTTAGCAAAATTCAGAGGAAGGAATGGCTGAAAATCTGCCAAAAATACAAGAATCGCACAAGGAAAATCCTATTTTCGGAAGGGGAATCTCAGCTAATGAAAGCCTAAAGGGAAACTTCTAGAGCCAAAGCTATAATGAATGTTGTAATCGAATTAGTAAATAACAATTTATATATGTCTAATTTGATTACTGATTGCTCTCCAGGCAAACTCCCGAAAGCAAAGGAATTGGAACATCAATGGAGACAGGAGTTGGCAAGCAGAGAAAAACAGATCAGAGAAGTTCAAAACTTGACATGGGATGCATTCTGGTTTCTTCTAGTCAAGCCTCATAACCAGTAGATGGCCATGAAATGCCTGTCTGACACGGTCAATTGCATGGTTCCCGAACTCTCGGATGCCACCCACACAACCCAGCTACATTCTAGGATGAACTAGCCTCCGAAAATCCAACCAATTCTAGCAATTTGTGAGCTGCAAGCACAAGAGAAGAAACCGATACAATGAATTAGGTCAACCGCCATCGCACTGCTAATTTTATACCAAATCCCACATTTTCATGTCACAGCTTGAACACCTTATAGCGATTTTTGTTGATAGTAGTTTTTATTTTTATTATTTAAGACCCTTTCATGTATTTAGAAAGGGTCCTCAATTTGTATAAAATTTTGACTTGGGAAGTTGCACTACTGTACTTCTAAATATTTTTTTTTATCAAAAACTGCATCAAGGTTTCACATTTTTATCAAGTAGTTTTTTCAAGACTTGCACTTTTGCATCTTCTGGAGGTTTTTCTCAAATAGCAAAGTGGAATCGAAGTGTTGTTCACACTGGAAGGATTTAAATGCATGCACTACTTCTATCACTATTTTTGTCTTATTTCCTTATGTGAATGAACACTTGTTTAAAAATTTCTATTGTTGATATATGTATTTTTTCTCAAATAATTCTTTATCATATCATTTCTGGAGATTGAGAATTGTTATATTTCAGAGGATATATGTCAGCGGCGATATATATATATATATATATATTATATATATATATATATATATATATATATATATATATTGATGAATGCGATAATGTTTTTATAACTACTTTGTTTAATTTCTTACACAAAGTAACCATGATATGAATGCATTTTTTTATTTGATAAGTAAGCCATCTATTTGCTTATTTGTCTTTTAGGAATAATCAAAGATCGCATTGTTTATAAATCACCCAACTTAGATAAGGATATTTATATATTTTTTAGTTGTAGGATAAAGACATTATCATAGACCCATTCCACATGCTTCAAATTTGCGAAGCGAATCTCATGTTCTTGAAAATGAAGTAAATGTTACTTTGCTGTTTAAGATGCTCATGCCAATATTAATATTTCCTACATAAGAGTTAGAATAGATTAGTTTGATAGTGATCTAAATCAAAACCAATATAAGAACCACATTGCAAACCAAGAAGCTTTTTCAAGACTTGCACTTTTGCATCTTCTGGAGGTTTTCTCAAATAAGAAAGTGGAATCTAAGTGTTGTTCACATCGGAAGGATTCAAATGCATGCGGTACTTCTATCATTGTTTTTGTCTTATTTCCTTATGTGAATGAACACTTCTTTAAAAATTTCTATTGTTGATATATGTATTTTTTCTCAAATAATTCTTTATCATATCATTTCTAAACAGTCAGAATTGTTATATTTCAAAGGATATATGTCAACAATATATATACTTTGATGAATGTGATAATGATAAACCATGACTACATTAATAATAACATATATCACTACATTGTAAACAGTAAATAGAATTCATGCCATAAATACATTGATATTAATACATGAATGTATTAATACTATAAATGTCAAGAATATTGATATAAACACCTAGAACATGAAATCGCAACAACAATATTATAAATGTGAACAATATTTTCATTTATGGATCCTGGTGAACAAAGTGAAGGGATCCACACAAAAGACCACAACAATCACAAATGCAAGAGAAAGATATAAAATAGTAACACTCCCATTGGAGCAAAGCAACATAAATGAAAAGAACACATCTAAATTGGACACATTGGATTTAAAGAAGAATAGCATAATAGGACACTCTAAGACCAGAGATATACAATTTTGCACATAAAAACAATGCTAGTGTTTAAAATAATCACAATTTAACCAACATTGCAACAATAGAAAGAACATTGAGTCTTAACACATTTTTTCTTTTGTCTACATCTAATCCACTACAAAATTGAAGTTCAAAACTGTAAAGAAACCCACAATGTTATTAGTTGTATTTCATAGTGATATGGACATCAATCGCTCCTCTTCCTTCTTCCTAATTGTAACATATGCACTATCTTTCATCTTTGCATAACGTTGGAATGTAAAAGGCGGTGCAATGCGTAAACCATCTATTGATTTCATTCTTGATATGACTGTGAAGGTAAGGCCTTGCTGCTCTTTATTCCCGATATCAATTGACGCTCGTTCTAAAGTCAATCCCTGTGACTTGTGGATTTTAAGAGCCCATGCCATCTTCAAAGGAATTTGTTTTCGATTTCCTCTTATCACTAGGGTGATAGGGACAATGTTTGGATTGCTTGCATCGAATGGAACACCAACATACTTATCAAAAACAACAGTTGTGAACATTGGAAGTGCAGGTGGCTTAGAGGTAGGCACATAGAATATATCCTTAACAAAACCAAGTGCACCATTCACCAAGCCAGCTTCAACCCATAAATTACATGTCAACATAACACGCTGACCACGACACAACAAAACTTCATGGTCCAATTGATCATCATCAACACCACCAATTTCAGAACACCTTGAATATTCATCAACACATCATGTAATTGGAGAATTTAATGATTTTAACATATGCCTCTTATGCAAGGAAACCAAATTATTTGTTGGAAACATGTGAACTGTTGCATTAAATAAATCTCTTTCTGTAGGATGCAACCTCATATCAGCCCGAGACATAAGAAAGTCCCAATCTTCAAGAACAGGTTCTACATTTCTTATGTTATTGAGGACTCTATGAAAACAAGATTGCTTCTGATTATTCCATTGTTGGCGAAAGATTGTGTCAAGAATGACAACAATGTTGAATTTTTTCCACAAGACTTTCCCTGTTGTATTACCTGCATACAAAGGCTTATCTCTGATAGGAGGCAGTTGGCCAAGGTCACCCACAAGGATGATGGATCTCCCACCAAAAGGACAATCCTTTTTCTTTGGAAATGCTTCTTGTAACCGAGCATCTATCTGCATAAACAACCTTGATCCTAGAAATCTCATTTCATCAATCAATATATATCTAACATGTCACATTTCTTCTTGGAATACTGCAAGTGACTGCCACTGTAGTGGCTGCATATCTTTAACTGGGATTTTTAGAGCCGAGTGTATTGTTTTTGCATGTATATTAAAAGCAGCTATTCTTGCTGGTGCAAGAAGAAGCAAAGGGCTTCTTCCATCACTTGACGAATTAGAAAGAGCTTCAAAAATACAATGGATAAGGAAAGACTTCCCAGTGCCCGCAGTGCCCTGAATAATCATAAGAAGAGCTTCACGAATTTCATATTCAGCAAAGTACCTTAACACAATCTCAAAAGCAAGTCGTTGTTTTTCCGGCAAAGAACCTGGAGATGCAAATGTTCTGTTTGATAGGTCAATAATATCACCCGTTGATTTTTAAATCCTTATAAAATTAGTAGCTTCCTCTACAACATCATCAGAAATAGTTGTACTCTCCTAGTCAAAGGATATATCAAAGTCCCTTCGACCAAGGGTGTGAAGATCAGAAATATTCACATCGTTTGGTGGAACCAAATGAGAGAAAATCTGTCATTCTTGAAAATCATCTTCAACATTCATTTCGTGGTTAGAAAAATCACCATGTTCTTCATCTTCAATATTGTCTATAATTGATGGTTGTCGATGAACATGCCATTCTCGATATCGAAAATTCCTCCAACTTCCAATAATAACTTCAGTTGAACGGCTAATTTTTGCATAATTGTCACGAAATGGCTTGTACAATAGTAATTCTGACCAACAAAAGGTTTCAAATTCCTCTAAATCCTCACTGTAAATACAATAAAACCATGGCCAAACCCAGGCAATAGCATGAACATCTCTAGCCTTCCATGGATCTTGTTTACGCTTGCTATCAAATGTCCAAGATCTTGTTGTTTCTATCAAAGATAGATGTTCAAGGAAAAAAGGTCTCTTTTGATAATGTTGAACGAAAGTATTCTTAGATGAACAATGCAAGCCATCCCTTGATATTTTCCTAAAAACCTTTCTTCCAACATTTAAGGAAACAAATTTTCGACTACAAACAATAAGAGGCAGCTTAAGCAACATATGGCATGTTTCTTGTGCTCAATTGTCATGGTCAACAATTGTTTCTGCAAGAAACTTTCTATATGCACATAAAATAGGATACTTAGGGCCAAAAGAATTTGAAATTCTAGTTAACATATGATGATAACTTTCATACCTTTTTTTTGCTTTCGATGCATACTTAGCAATGTATTTCAACACAACATAGTGAGAAACTACTGGCTGGAAATCAACATTTGCACGCCACATTGTTAGAAGGTCAATGTTATGTACATTAAGCCTATCATCATTTCTTGCTGGCTCATATTTGTTTCTTCCCTGATCATCTATGAACAATCTTGATTCACCACAAAGATCCCATGGAGCATTGTACCGACATGTTAGAATAACACCCTTTTTGCGCAAACAAGAACCCACAGTACACTTTGTGTGCCTTTGGACACGGTTTAACAATTCTTCGTAATCATTATGAAGATCACAAGAGAAAACTTGACCAGTATTCAATAGGCAAGGGTCATCATTGAGGCCTCGTGGAACCATTATGTTGCGATGATGGATTTCATGCAGATTCCATGCAGTTACATATTTGTCGAAGAACATCTTTGCAACTTGTACATCATAACTATTTGACCAATCGAGTATTTCCATGTTAGGAGCACCTTCTAACCATAGGAAACCATGGATATGCGCTGAACCTTTGTGTTGCCACTCATATCTAAAATAAATGAACATATAGTTACTACAAACAATATAAATAGAACCACAATAAAAGTTGAAAAAGTATAAAAGAAAAATTCAACACAAACCTGTACCAAAAGTCTTTAGCTTTAAGATATTTTTGGATAACTTCCTCTCGAAAAATATTGAATATGTGGTGCATAATTGCTACAACAATATGAGGGTACTAGATAACATTCTCAATTTTCATACAATGCTCATTAAAGAAAAAGAATGTGAATGTATGGGCATGAGGTTATGCAACTCTGGCCACTTTGTGTCAGCTGCACTCAAAGTAAAAAATAAAGATGGACATCCTAACTGAGTAATCATGTCCATCAATTTAGATCGACACTTAGTCTAGTATGTCATTATACCTCTCAGAGAAGAACCAAACAGCATAAGATTCTCAACCAACTTATTATCTGGTAAATCAGATAGTTGGTGACGCAACTCCTCAACTATTGTAGGTGAGTTATCATGTAAATGTTTCTTTGCAAAAACCTGAGCAGTTGCTTGGCTCCGATGCCACATTATCATGTTTAATAGGTAATAAAGAAACTGAGGATGGCTTCCAAATCTCTGATCATAGTACCTAAGAAGATGCAATGCATATTCATGAACTTCAACACTACAAACACATGGTTGCAACCAATCAACATCACCAGCGGGGAACAACGTTGGGAATTCCATATCGAACAGCCCCTCTTTATTATATTCATTCACAGGAGAGGTTCCAATAGTGGGCCAATCCATGTCTTGAAAATGTGAAGAATGAACATTATCAAGAAATGCTCTAATTTCTTCCACTTCTCTGTGTTCATTTGGTAGGCGAGCAATAAAGGAAGAAGGATGAGAGGGAAAATTCTCGGCATTTGCCTCTTCATTATTAGTTTCATTGATCTCAGATTCTTCAATATGACAATCAACAAATTTAATCCTGGAGGAGACATCTGTTGAAATTTCGAGCAGAGCATTCAATGAATCATAATCAATTACAACATCTCGATAGTATTGATCATGCTAGATTTTGAAAAGAAATGCATCCATCAATCGAGATCTTTTGACATAATATTTAGACTCAGTGCCATGTCTCCTCACAATTAGAAAGTCAATATCTTCAACATGTCGGGGAAGGCTTCGTACAATTGTAGAAATATCTTGAGGGAAGCTAATTGTATGACCATTGTACTTATATTGCCCACCTCGAGCATGTGTCACTTGCAAAATGGGATTCGCAAGTACTATTAAAATTTCTTTAACTTAAGTAAGAATTCTTAAAATATGAGGTTACTCACCAGGATCCATGTTACTATACCAACAACAATGATGGGCTCCTCTTTCACTCTTACATCGTCTACAAAGAGGTCCTTTAGCATGTCTAACAACAACGATTCTGGGATATGATTCTTGGCAAATGTGGCACATATGGACAACTGACAAGCTATCTATCTTTGCTCGAAACATTTTATGCATTGCAATCATGTTTTCATCAAAATGAATATGATCTCTACTCGCCGAACCATGTTGAAAACCATTTCGATGAGTAAAATATCTTCTAAAATTTACTTCATCTTCAAGAACATGAGATTCCCTTCACAAATTTGAATAACGTGGAATGCATCTATGAGAATGTGTTTCCAAATTTATGGTTTGCATTTCACAAATCTGAGAGCATGTAAAGGTCTCTTTGTCATAAAAGACTTTAATATTTAATTTGCAACTAACTATAAATGAAGAAAATGAAAAAGAATCAAATGCATTCAAAATTTACATTTCTGTCTTCACGTGGATGAGGGTTATCAGATGGTTGCTCTTGGATTCTAAGAATAGTGGACGAAACATTTTTCCATGTAGTTTTTTTGCCTCTATTCAAATGAGCTGTTTCTTGTTTCAAAGAAATAAAACACATTATAAAACTAAATGTCCAAAAAATAAAGATTCAAAAATTGAAAATAAATCAAATACATCTACAATAGTTTTACAATTTGATCTTTTGGATTCCAATTGGCCAACCTAATGAGATGACATCATGGTTTCTCCATGAAATGTTAGAAAACACAATTTCAAGGCAACTGTAAATGAGAAAATGAGAAAAATATAAAATCCACTCAACATTTACGTTTGTTTGTCGATGTGGATGAACGCTATGAGATAGGTCCTCTTCACTTCTAACATCAGTAGATGTAACATCTACCAAGTTAATTTCCGTGCCTCTATTGGAATGACTTCTGTCATGTTCAAAGAAAATAAAATTCATTGTCTAAGCAATTAGAGATTTGAAAAACGAAAAGCAAATCAAAAAACACTGAAAATTTACATTAGTCTGGAATGTAGCTGAACAACCACTATTGCAGTGAAAACCAAAATGTAATTGTGTTACCTCCATTGTGCCATGCGAAATGCTATTAGGGATGACTAATTCTCTTGGTGGGACCACATTACTTTGAGAATCGGGATTTGAAGGTCTTTTGTTTCAAGCAGCCGAATCCAAATTATCAAACAAATGGCCAAGTAAACTATCATTCAAACCAAAATGTAATTGTGTTACCTCCATTGTGCCATGCGAAATGCTATTAGGGATGACTAATTCTCTTGGTGGGACCACATTACTTTGAGAATCGGGATTTGAAGGTCTTTTGTTTCGAGCAGCCGAATCCAAATTATCAAACAAATGGCCAAGTAAACTATCATTCAAATCATCACAGAAAATGTCATCATTACCTCGACCATCACTTATTTGCAACCTTTGGCCATTAGAGCATGCAATTGGACACATGGAAAGGTTAGGGTGGACATTTGCATGCACAATATTGATATGGCATTCTTCCCGATTGCAAGATGTTTCCCCAATGTTATGAACATTTTCAGATGAGCATCGAAGAACAAGGCTATGCTGAGGAGGAGCATATCCTGATAATGAACTATCAACAAGAAATGTTTTTTCCATTATATCCTCCATATTATGATACTTACAAGGAACTATAGAATCATTTTGAAGAGTGGATTTCGTCGTTTTTCTCTTATATGCAGCTCTCCTACGCTCATTTATCGCATCCTTATTTTGTTGATACTACAAATGACGACTTTCATTAGACCTCTCACGTGATTGTGATGACAAAGTTCTTTTTCTTGCACGCACGCTTGTGCCTTCAGATGACATGTCTACAATGAATAATAATTATTCATTATGCAATCATAAATATTGGACATAAAAAGTGTACATCTTATTTTTTTTCCAAGCATATAAACTTATGAAAATGTACAAGGCTTTTTCCAAATGCCTAAAAACAAAAACAAATAATTTCAAAATGGCAAAAAAAACAAATCAATTCTTCTAAATGGCCCAAACAAAAAAAGAAGCCTAAATTTCCATGTATCATATTATAATCAAAATGGAACCCACACTATTGTGACACAAGAATCTAAAAATTTGGAACTATATATACTATCAAAATATAAATATAAATATTAAAATGAACATAAACATATAAAATTGTTTGAGAATCAATTACAAAAACCATTACAAATATAATGTATAACATAAATCATAGAAATAATCATTATACAAACAAAGGAAAAAGCATAACATCGAGAAACATCTACATGTAAATAAGAAAAATTTAGCGGAAACAATATTAAATATTTTACATCACAAAGATCGATAGAAACATAATTTTAAATTATTACCATAAAGACACACAATATGTATAGAGGCAAAAATGGAAATATTTTCCACAACCACAGAGAGTATATAAAATGGAAATATTTATAAGAACTCTCAAGAATACTAATATTCTAAGAATCCATCACCATATCCAATGGTGGAATCTCATGAACAAAATCCATACGGGCAACAATTGCAAAAACATCTCCATACTCAATCAGATCATTGCAGTCCTCTTGCGCTGGGTACCAAAACCAAGACATCTGCCCATTAGTTGAACTATCAATATCTATTGGAAAACAGATGCGAGTCACCATGCCATATAACAGGAAAGGAACTTCACTGCTATTCCACATAAGAACCAAACCATGGACTGTTCGGAACGGAAGATAGCCAGGACATTTGCTATTTATATCTGCAGAAATTTCTTCCAACAACTTCCATATGAAACCCCAATCATCTTCAAAGTAGTCAATTCTTCATTCAAAACACGGTTGACCAAATTGGAAATGATCTAATTCTTCAATTGACCATACAGAAGTGGACCCATCATTGACAAGGCATATCAACTGATTCATGCATATTTCTAACGACATACAATGTATGTCAGTGATTGGAACAAATGAAAAACCCCACTCATTTTTTATTGCGTCAAACCAGTAGATTATATACCCGTACTAAGGATAATCTACATACTCGTCAAGATACAACCAAAACATTTTACTTTTATAAAACACTACATTCTTGGGGGGTGAAGTGCCACCAAATGGAACACCAACCCTTTGCCATACCCTACCAAGACTATTACAAACATAAAATTTAGACTGCATTCTGTCATAGATATGTTTTAGAACAACCCAGTCATATTTTCTGCTGCTTACATTTTCCAATAATGAAAAGAACCCCGAGTCTCCAATTCGTACTGGCCCTATGTTTTTAAATTCCTTTGTAAATGGATTCACTACAAAATAGTTCTGTGTTTGGGAGCATTTTGTTGGTAAGGAAAAAACCACCATTGGTCCAACTTCACACTCTACTCTGTATCTTGAATCTATGAATCCCAAATGAAATTGATATATGTGGCCATTCTGATTAAGGTATTGCGCAGCAAAACAATTGTCTCCACTATTGAGAAAATGAACACGAAATCCAAATTGGTTCATGGAGACATTCTTGCAACTTAAAAAGAAAGAAGGGTCCTACAAAGCATTCTTCCATTTTTTACACATAGTGCCAAACTTTATCACAACTGATAAAGGGAGCCACAACAACACAAGTTTGAGAACTTTGAATGGAAGAGAACTCCAAATACCTGGATCCATGATGAAACAGTGAAACCACCTAATAGTAAAAAAAAAAGGCATTCGATATCAACAAAACAATTTAATGTTGAATAAAATTAAAAGTAACATAAATACATAATTTACCACACACAATTTTCCATTTTGCAAAGAAATTTTCCATTTTCTACTAAAAGATCTTAAGACGAAAGGAATCTATGCAGACTATTTAACCCTGGGAGAAGAAACACTAACATAGGAGTGTTTTACAGAGGATGACCAATGCAAAGGAGGATGGAGAATGTCTGTTAAGTGAGACAAGCAGTGATTTATTGCAACAGAAAAAATTTGATAATGCATTGATATTTGAAACTGTAACAACACAGGAATAAGTTGTTGTGCAAGAAGAAATATCACATTAGCGGGGCCATTATACAGTTTAACTCCCCCGAGCGGAAACCTAATTACACTAAGAAACGGTGAAAAACATAGTCGGAACCAAGTGCCCGACTTGAAATATTATAGGGAATGGTTTATTTCCCTATGGGGTTTGTAAAGATATCGGATCGGCGTATGGAAGCGGAAGGAGTCTGGCATTCAGTTTAAGTGATATGCGATCATGTGAGTTAATCTAAACCATCGGATCGTAGATCGAATCGTGAAGCCAAAATATCTCATCGGCGAGCTCACTATACAGTTTAACTCTTGCAAGTGGAAAACCTAATTACACAAACAAACGGTGAAAAAACAAAGTAGGAATCAACTATCGGACATGAAATATTATAGGGAATGGTTTATATCCCCATTGGGTCCGTAAAGATATCGGATCGGCATATGGAAGCGGAAGGAGTTTGGCATTGAGCTTGAGCGATATGCAATCGCGCGACTTAATCTCATGTGTTGGATCGTGGATTAGATCGACGGTCAAGATCTAATCGCAAATCACAATCGGAAGAGAAGCAGATCGCAATGCACAATGCAAAGGCTTGGAGACCCAGAACCGATGGGCGTATAGTGGTGAATCTATAAAATTTGAGATCCGCTATATATATGATTCGGAGAGGGTTTCTTGTGTAATCCATATATTTCCGTTAAAGTGGTTTAATGCTAAAACATACGTTAACGCTCCGATATCCCATATCAGAGTAGAAGGGGCGATGAACATACATATATATACGTATCACCGTGGAAGGACCAATGGCCGATTGCGATGAGGTTAAACCTCGGGAAATGTGACAAGGTTGTACAGAAGGGCAGAAAGCTATGTTTATGTGGGCATTTTCCATTGTGAATCGTTTATAAGGAAATATGCACCGACAAGAGATTTATATGTTAAAAACATATGTAACCAAAGGTTTTGTAAGGGGGAGCTTATATATGTGTGATATAAGGTTTTGTAAAGGTTGTGAAGTGGTTTTAAGTCCTGATCTTTAGGGAGAAGATCAACGCTAGAGAAGGAATAAATTTTGGGAGAGCGTTTAAAAAAAAGGCCAAAACCTTCTTTTTTCTACGGGCCAAGATATCATGAAGGCATTGAGGTTGAGCGATATGTGATCACGCAAGTTAATCTGAATCGTCGGATCACAGATCAAATCGGGAAGGCGAAATATCGCATCAGCGAGCTCATTATACAGTTTAACTCTCGCAAGTGGAAAACCCAATTCTACAAACAAACGGTGAAAAACACAGTAGGAATCAACTGCCAGACTTGAAATATTATAGGGAATGGTTTATATCCCTATTGGGTTCGTAAAGATATCGTATCGGTGTATGGAAGCGAAAGGAGTTTGGCATTGATTGAGCTTGAGCGATATGAGATCGCACAACTTAATCTCGACCGTCGGATCGCGGATCAGATCGATGGTTAAGATCTCATCGCAAATCGCAATCGGAGGAAGTGTAGATCAGAGTGCACAATGCAAACGCTTGGAGACCCGGAACCAATGGGCGTATAGTGGCGAATCTATAAAATTTGATATCGGATATATATGATTCGGAGCGAGTTTCCTATGCAATCCATATATTTTCGTTAAATTGGTTTAATGCTAAAACATACGTTAACACTTCGATATCGCATATTAGAGCAGAAGGGGCGATGAAGATACATATATATATGTATGAATGTGGTAGGACTGATGGCCGATTTTGATGAGGTTAAACCTTGGCAAACGTGACAAGGCTGTACGGAAGGGCGGAAAGGTATGTTTATGCAGGCATTTTCCTTTGTAAATGGTTTATACACAATCGATTCCCTTCTTTTTTTCCCTAGGCTAATAATCTCATTTGAATCAAAGTGGAAAAATATCGCGGAAAGAAAAACTGTACATACCTGTAAGATCGATTTTTGAACGCCTTTGAAACATGAAAAAGTACTATTTACAACAACCTTAAGTGCTAAGAAAGAAATGCATGTATCCACGGAGTGTTTAAAAATCACTGGGAAAGCGTTTCTCTAATGCTGAAACCTGAAAAAATAGTATGGAATAACTCAATCAGACACGAACTACACCAAATTATCAGAGACAGTCGTGATAGCTTGGAAACAATTAAAAACACGATGAGATTTGCCACCTTTTTTACCAGATAAAAGCCAAGAGAAGCCAACATTCCAGTTATCCTTCAACAATTCCAACAACCTTAAGCACTAACAAAGAAATGCATGCATCCACGAAGCATTTGATTGTAATATATTGAATGGGCCATAGTATGAGTTTCTAACTTTTGTAATGTAATTCAAAACTCAAAACGCGTGGTGGAGGAGAATACGAATAGGCAGAACATTTCACATTTCGACTATACTTAACTAAATTAAAGAAATGTTTCATCGATCGATGCCTACATACCTCATTGTCATGGTTATTGATGATTTTCGGGCACAAATGCTTCAACCCTCATTGTAATGCATGAAGCGTCTCCTTATTACTTGAATTTATGCCTACATATCTCATTTTCATGGTTATGGATGACTGTTGGGCATAAATCCTTCAACTGTCATTGTAATCGATCAAAACGTGTCGTTATGCTTAAACCATGCATACATTTCAAAATGCAAAGAGACCACTTTCAAAGCCACTGTAAAAGACAGGTGTTCGACAGTAATTTTTTTATTTCATTTTTTCTTAATCCTATATACGTGGTTATCAACGAGAGGCACAGTAAATTTTTAATCATGCTTGGTAAAAAATTAATTTAAGTATGGTCTAAGTATGTGTTCTAGACATGCAAGAAAGTTACTATAGCTAATTTCATCCATTGATTTACTGACTACTACAAGAATATACCGGCATCTTTCAATTCAGGCCATCCAATCAAAAAGATTAATTAACAAAATGATTAACTTGCCGATTCTAATAAGGGGGACGCCTATCGGCGTAACAAGGGCTACTTTGTAGACATTCTTGCTTATTTTAAATATCCTTAAATTAAAGGCCCATGTCACAAATGTTATCAAATGTATTATTATAATAAACGTACATAAACACATGTTATAAACGTTGACTGGGGCCAACCTAATTTTAAATATTAAATTAGTTTGTTTATACGTAGGGCCCTAATAATGTGAAAGTGTTTATAAATAACGTTATAATATCAAATAATAGATATTAAATAATTTAACATGAATTTTAGTAAATTAACCATTAGTTATACATGGTTTAGGATAATATGTACTTTGGCTGATTTGTACATAAACACAATAATATCATTAGATAGTGATAATATTATAATATTATTATCTCCATAGGCTATTATATGCGTTTAAGTATGGAATCGACTGTCAACTTTTAGTACGCGTTATCCTTCCTGATGTATACTCTATTATGTCTGCCTTTGGCAGGTATTAAGCATTAGGTTTTTGTTTGACCATCTATTTTGGTAAAAAATGTTAAATAATTTTCAATTTTACAAAGTAAAACTTTAACAATTATTTTTTTATTTATTGCAATATTTTTAATCAGCATTTATTTGTTGTAATTTTAAAAATCTTATTATTCCATACTTCATACATAATTCGTCATTGCACAATAATAAATAATAACTTATAAGTAAATGTTTAATAACATTTACAAAAAATTCCATAAATTTGAAACACGAATAAATTATTGTATCTCAATGAATACATTATTAAAGATTGAATGCTTATTATGCCTGCCCCCTCTAATATTTTTGTATATTTCCGGTAGCTGTTAGATCGCATTTATTAGGATATCTGTCCTCCTAAATATAAAGGAAACTTGTGGGCTAGGAAACGTGTGCCCATTGTAAGTTATTGAACTTCGCCATCGATTTTCTTGGAGTACATGTCCTCATAACTTGTATGCATTAATGCTTATTAGACTCTATGACCAGATGTTCAAAATCCGTGCGATAACCTTTGACCTTTTGGGTGATCTAATATTACACTTGGTTAGGATATGTGAGGTCTTACTGCAGAAACAAGGTGGGGACTCGTACAATATAAATTATAGTAGTGATGGAGTACATTTGTCATTTTATAATAGAAGTTGTACATTAAATTGTACAATATTCATTAATAGTAAAGTACCTCTGGCATCATTACATAATAAGAGGTCAAAGAATTGAACTAATAGTATTTTAGATAAATGAATTTAAGTATGGTTTAAAAATAATAAATTTTAATTTATAATGTTAAACTTTGGAAAAGTTTCATAAATTTTTGGACAACTTAGATTTAGTGTCAACATCAATTTTTTTGAATAGGTTATTACCCTGCTACTACAGGGAATAATAAGTTACAAAGAATCAACAGGGAATAATAAGTGACAAAGACATGTGGATTTTTAAATTGCTATCCTCCAAAGATAAATAGATAAATTTACTCGTTCTGCTTTGTAAAATCAAAGCTTCAATGCGTGAAGAGTTTGAAGGAGAATTGTTCATTGAATTTTGCAATATTTCCAATGTGCAACACCTGTTTTGAAGGAATGGGAAGTGAGTGAGCTACAACGACCTGAGGTCTAAAATATGAAGTGTATGACTGGCTTTTCCCATCTTTAATAGGATACGTCCATAGCGGAGTTGTTTTCGACTTTATCAGTCAGTCAATCAAGGCTGCACTACATGGGTTCTGAGCTCTAAAATATTAAGTGTACAGTGGGCTTTTCATATCTTTAATAGGATACGTCCATGACGGAGTTGTTTCCATCTTTATCAGGCCATCAACCAATTCTCGGTGCGGGATTCGGTGCAGAATAACATTAGTGCACAATTAATTTTATTAAAAGCATGACTAAATGATTTCTCTTAATGGGTGCATAATACACCTTGTAAATAAAAATATTAAATCCTCGGGTGATAATTTTATGTTTTTTAATGTTTGAATAATTAATAAATGTTTTTAGTGAAGTACATTTGCCATCATTACATAATAAGAGGTGAAAGAATTGAACCAATAATATTTTAGATAAACAAATTTCAATATGGTTTAAAAATAATAAATTTTAATTTATAATGTTAAACTTTGCAAAAGTTTCATAAATTTTTGGACAACTTAAATTTAATGTCAACATCAATATTTTTTTTAATACTTTATTACCCTGCTGCTACTACATGGAATAATAATAAGGTCCTTCGTCTACCATATTTGGCATTATTATGCTGCTGCATGGGATAATAAGAAGGTCCCTTGTCTACCATATTTGGCATTATTATACAGCCATGTTATAAGAGGGTCCCTCGTCTACCATATTTGGCATTATCATACAACCATGTTTGTTTGTTCGTTTTGTTTGTATGGTTTAAAATTGAATAGTAAATAAGAGGTCACCCATTTAGACTTATGTTAGACTAAAAATGATGGCTTTTTAAAATATTTAAATTTATATATATTTTCAAATTCTATTTTGGTATATAAATTTTTAATTTTTATTTTTAATGTCTTATTAAATATTTTTTAAAAACTTACTAATAGGGAAAAGGGAAGACTGAGCTGGAATAGAATGGAGGTGTCTCAAAGAGGTGGGGAAGGAAGAGTTGGGAGAGGTAGGATTAGAATGGAGGTGTTTCAAAGAGGCGAGTTAGGAAGAGTTGGGAGAGGTAGGATTGAGATGTGAGAAACTGGTAAGGGGTAGAGTAAATGAGGGGAGATGTTTTTTTATTATGGGAGAAAGAAATGTTGTGTTTTGTGTGTGTGGTTTTTTGTATTTAATATATGTTTTTAAATTACTTGTCTATGAGGTTTTAGATAGATGGTATTCGATGTGAAGCTATTGGTTCAATTCTTGGCCCTATCAAAATTGACATATTAGACATGACAAAGGTGTAGTCCACCAAGCTTAAAAAATATTTTTAAATTATTTTGTTATATAAGCGTTATTTTAATTGATTTTTTAATTTGTTTTTTTAGATATTTTTTTTTTAAGTTATATATAATATATATTGATTATATATATATATATATATATAATATATATATTTATACTATATATATTTATATATATATATTATAATATATATATATATATATGAAGGTTTATTTTAATGGGTTAGATAATTAAGAAATAGAGTGGAGAGGATGGTTGTTCTGAAAGAAAAAATAGTTCAATAAACATGTCAACTTATGAGATTTGATTCTAGGTGGATAGAATAATAATTATTTCACCCAATTGTCCAAGCTAAGTCCAATTGACCATTAATAATTCCACAATATCTTTTCATTTATTATTACCTTTTACTTTTCAACATTAAAGTTTCTGACATGCTATTTTTTATTTTAGCATACAAGGGAATGGACATGACTTTACATGTAATCTTACAAGCACATAAAATATATCCAAAAAAAAAATCTCTTTCTTTATCAATATTCTAAGGATTATTATCAATATTCACAACATCTTATATTTTTATAATTTGTTTAATGTGCTTCCACAAAATTTTGAATAAAATTAGTTAATTAAATTTAACGTTGATAATTAGAAAAAAAATGTTATTAATCTCCCCACTCAAACTCAAATTCAATTCCCATATATATATATATATATATATATATATAATATATATATTTCATCAAATATAATCACTTAACTTTGTTTCAACCATTTTTTCATGGTTTCCAATCTCAAACACAAAGGATAGTTTACACTTGTCAGTCTAACTCAATAGTGGTTTTTTTCCATGGGTGGGAAACCTATGATAACTTAGTTGTCAAACCAACAATAACCATCTTTGGCTGCTAATTCATCACCCTTAATCAAGGAAAAACACGCCATCTGGAATAACTCATCCGTAAAGGGGCAGATTTTCACTCTTGCCATATGCCTCTGGGTCTTAGGTCGTTAACATGTTTCCTTACGTTACACTTGTCAGTCTAACTCAATAGTAGTTTTTTTTTCATGGGTGGGAAAACCTATCATAACTTAGTTGTCAAACCAACAATGATGACAACCATCTTTGGCTACTAACTCATCACCTTTAATTAAGGAAAACCACGCCATCTGGAATAACCCGCTGGTGATCCATAAGAGGGCAAACTTTATCTCTAGGTCTTGAACCATTAACTTGTTTCCTTACGTCTAAGAAAAACGAGTTCTTCGCCAAACAAAAACAATTTAGAACATACTTCAACCCATAACTCAATAGTAATTACAACATTATAAAACACTACTATAGAAAAAAGCCTTTATTTTAAAATTATTTTTATAACATAAATATCTCGCTGCATTGTCTACCATGACAACCATAATGATGTTGACACTCACATCTTTTGAATTTGAATTTTGCTTCAACTTTGTCGTTTAATCCTATCTTTAATGGTCCAAAGTAAACGTTTATGATGATACAGAAAAACTTACTTCTAACGAGGCATGGGGAATGGAATTTGACTGATAATTGACCTTCGGTTAAAAAACTTGCCATGTTGATTATATATATATATATATATATATTTCCAATTTGAAAAAATTAGTTAAGCAGGTGTAAAATGTATTTAATTTGATGAGTGAGTTTGTTGTGAAATTCCAATTTTAGGCAACGGATCGATCAGATTGCAAAATACAAAGACACTGGAAGAATGGAAAACAGTAAGAGAAACACAGTAAGCAAATGCAAGAACACAATGGATTTAATAAGGAGTTCACCCTATTCTCCAGGGCTACATCTCTGGTCCAGCTTTCAGTGGTGGCCTTCCTTTATTGTGTCTTTAAAGCAGAGATTTACAATGAGGAGCTCAATCTGAGTCTCCTGAAACAGATAATTCTTGGTAGGGTGGTTCTTGGATTCCCCAAGCCACTAGAGTGCATAGACTCTTTCCCTTTCCAAGTCTTAACCTCTTTGGTCTTGTTGAAGCCCCAAAAATCGGGTCTACAAGGGGGATACCCACCTAGTCCGGGCCTTGGTTAGGAGGTCCTTTTCCATTTGGTATAGTGGGTCCGACTGGGGATATGGGACTAGTTTCCCAATTTGTGTGTGTGTGTGTTGAGAATTGATATTTCCTTCCTAATAATCTCTAAGTAAAATGCTTTTATTCTAAATCTAATTTATCAACATGCAATTGTATTCTAATGAATAGAAATATCTAATTCTAAAAACTAACCCGGGATTTAATCTTTCAATTATGCAATGTAAAATGATTTCTAATGGCAATTGGTAACAAAGATCATTCAATTTCTATGAGAAAAGAATTCAATAAAGATAAACTATTTCATATAAAAAGTTAGACGAAACAATTGTGAAAAACATATCACATAATAAGTCACTCATATATTAAGCATAAATAGAATAGATATCACCCTATAGAAGTGTCAAATGATAACTCAAGCATTCAAGCATTCATTCATATATCAATAACTGAACTTGAATATCACCTTAACGCATAAGCAGAAATTGTTAAGAGATAAAAGTACCATTTTATAACAAGTTCTACTCATAAGCTACAGCAATAATGATCTATCTCGTCTTAACTAAACATCCTCTAAGAGTACAAAAGTGAAATTTCAGTAGTAGATATTAAACACAAATATCAATAAATCTTGTTCCATTCATTCATCAAAACCTCCTCTAAGGGTGCAGAAGTGCATGTTCTGAGGACAAGTTTTTGACAAATTTCAGGACCCTTCTCTAAATGCATGAGAAGGGTTCAAATACTACTAGATAAATCTAAAAATAGTTTATTACAAAAATGTAGGAATCGGTTTAAATGACCGTCCTCATTTTAGGCAAAAATAAGGCAAAACTAAAACTAAAACTGAATCTAAAACTAAAACTGCCAATTAACTATCTATGTATATGTTCCTTGTAGTCACAAGAATCTAGCATTTTCTTGAGGAGAGTTGGCTAGCCAACCTTCGACTTTAGTTGTCCTGCGAAAACGGAATCGGCAAGTGCTGGTGCCATCTTCTCGGCAGAGTTAACGATACATTTGAGAGTCATGCACTGGTTGTGTGGTTTTACCAAGTACGTCTAGTAAGAATCCCAATTCAACTTGGTTAACCTTTTGATGGACTCTGCTCTTTCTTAAGCCTTTTGCCTCCAGCTTGTCTGTAGACGTTGTACATTTGGTAGAAATCTTGGAGTGGTCTTTGATATTTACATACCACCTTAAGAATATCTCTAATAAATACCACGGGTTTTTAGAGCTCAGGTTTTGCCTTTAGCCTTTAGCACTTTTTCCTACACTTTTCCGGGTTTACAGATGACTGAGTGATCTAAGGCTTTCCTTCTCGAGGGGTTTTGCCCAGCTAAGCGCTAATCGCGCATCGGAAACTGCCTCCATTTCTCGATCCGAGCTTCCCTGGTGCTATTTCTCGCCTCTCGCACGATTTTTGTTAGAGGTTATAAACCTTAAAATTTGTGGAAAGAACGACTCCATGAGTTCTTGGTTCTGAGTTTTGAATTTTCTGTTCGTTATGTCAGCACTATCCAATACTCATTTGACCATGTCCATGTATGGAAGAATCTTGGGCCTCGCCAATATCCAGTGCAAGAACAAACATGCTAGTTCAGCAATCGACACCTCAGACGACCCGCGTGAATCTGCAGACATTGTAACGTCCATTACTCTGGGGTTTTCTTCCTCGAGTAGGTTCTGCATGCTTTCCCAAGTAGTAACACCGACATCTCTATTATAGGTGGTGTCTATGTACAAGGGCGTCATTTCATTGTCTTCAGAACTTGGAGCTTTTCCCTTCTTTCCCATAATATTCTGAACACTGCTATGTATACCTCTCTGCTTTTTGCTCCTGCAATTTACAAACAAGTAGTAATAAGAAGTAAGGTGATGGGAAAGCTTTAAATGCCGAAATCATATATCACCATACGTGAAATGGCCCTTCGATCAAATCAAAACCATATTTCGTTAATGATTACCAACTAACTCATTAAATTGACATTAATGCGCATAACTGGGCTTCGGTTTATGGAAAAAAAAATTTCGAACGACGAGCCCTGAAGATCTGCAATAAGGCGATTTTGCGATTCGCTTCACAATATCGCAGATCACAATATCACTAATCCGTTGTGTGTGGCAATCATCCATTACCATGTGTTTTCTGCGAAATGCGATTTACGAGACGCGCCATCGCATAATGGAGGTTTGAGGCATTTCATGTTTAAGCATGTGATGCGATGAGTGTCTTCAGTGCGTGATTTCGCATCGTGATTTTGCAATCTTAGGATTCTATTTGTAGGATGGCATCCATTACCTTTCTACGATGCGACGCTCTTTATTAAGAGAATGGTTTTGTTTGAACTTATTATAAAACTTAAGTCTTTTTTTATTTTTCGGGTATTGTCCTAAGTTTATGATAGTAAGATTTATTTTAAAAAAAATGAATACAAGCACTAATTTATTTATTTTTTAAATTTTTGGATAAAGGGTCTCCACTTATTTAGTATTAGTAATAAAACTAAATAAGAGGGGGGTTATTGCTGACCACAACAATTGGCGATTCACTTGGAAGAACTAGTTATCTCTGTTTTTCTTTTGATTTTCTAAACTTCCAAAATAGAAAACTTTTCCACCAAATCAAACTTTATTATAGAAAGATAAAGTACATCATGCTTTCAGCTGTCAATGATAGTTTGTTTCTTCTATGTTAACTTTGATTTTTTACTTCCTAGAGCTAGTCATTGTATTTACATCATCCACTACTTGGTTTGTAAAGATATAACAAAGTTCTTTCTGTAAATCAATTTTGAATATGCTCATTTATCGTAGGTAGAGCCTCTGCTGCCAACAGGCGTTTATAGCCTCGACAGGGTTACCTTTTACCCAGCAATGATCCTGTATCCTACTTGGAGAAGTATACAATTTTCAAAGGGAAATCCATATCCACACTCATTGCTTTTATTTTCTTTTAATTCTTAAAGAACAGTGCCTTGGTTTGGTAGCCAAATTATGACAATGCCACTCACTTGATTTATAACTTTGCTGAACAAGCTGGCTCGTGATGAGACCCCTTGTCTTTTGATTGCAACAATCTTGAGTCATTTCCCTATTGTGGTATGCAGTTTTGGCAAAGTCAGCAAGCTATAATATCTTATGATCATGATAGGTCGGCTTATGATGAGACCTCTTATTCTTTAAGTTAAAGTGTATCGTTGGATTATTCCTTGAAGCTCTTAATTCTCTAGGTGGGGAGGAAGTCATTGTTTCCTTAAGAATAGCTCTGGACGACAATTGTAGAGTTTTTTGGACGAAGATTTTCTACAGAGAATCTTTGTTTTGTTTTTGATACCTTTAATTTGACTACTATAAATCAAATTCCCACTAAAGGTATTTTTTATCAAAATTTATAAGGTTGAAACTAGTATCATTTTCAGGTTTATACTCTTTGACTGTACCTTTCAATAATAATGACCAATTTTCTAAATCAGTTATATTTATACAAGCTAAAAAACAAAATCTAAAAGAAATACTTATCTTTTTTTGTGAATTCCAAATGCAGCTATTTACAACTGGTTTTATTATCAAAAATAAAGGAAAGACTAATTTACAAAAAATAGAAGATTGATCTCCTACGGAAAGTATTTTTTGAGGATATGCCCGTTAACAGGTAAAGATTCTCTTTTTCCTGTTAGATCCTGTAACATAAAAGTAGATGGACCTATCATTTCTGCAATTTGGAAAGGGCCAAGCCACATTCATTGGAATTTCGTATGTTTTCCCTTTTCTTCATGAGCCTTATCCAATTTCAAAACTAAATCTCCAATTTGAAATTCCTTTCTGGATATCATGTTTGAATCAAAAGAAGCTTTTACTAATGCTTGGTAATGAGCATGAGTTATTTTAGCCTATTCTCGTTGCTCTTCTAGCTTAAGGATTTGCAGCTTCCTTAATTGTAAGGAAGAAGTTGGTGTTTCGTCAATAAATGGAACTAAGGCCAAAGAGGGAATCACTAGATGAGTTGGAAGGACCACTTCTTTCCCATAAACTAAATTAAAGGGAGAAGTGCCAATGGAGGCTTTCTGCGTTATTCGCTCTACCCATAGAGCATATATTAAAGATTTGTGCCAATTCTTATGATTTTGATCGATGGTTCACTTAATAATTCTGATTAAGTTTTTATTTGTTGATTCAGTGAATCCATTCCCCTGTGGGTAATAATTTTCAGAGTATTTAAGTTTAAAACCTCTTTTGAGTGCAAATTCAGTCATAGCATTGCCAAAGAAATACGATGTATTATCAAACATTAAAGCAGAGAGTAAACCAAACCTAGTGATTATGAACTGATCTATGAAATCAATGATGTGTTCAGCGTTAGCTGTCTTGAGAGAAACTGCTTCTACCCATTTAGTGAAATACCTGTGAGGATATACCTATGTTGTTTAGAAGAGTGAGGAACGATCTCACCTATTATATCCAATCCCCATTGATCAAAAGGTTGATCGATATTCACTGGTTGCAAAGGCAATGATGGTTTCTTTTGTCTTCCTGCAGTAGTTTGACAAACTTGACATTTCCTTACGTAGCTATGTGCATCTTTGAATAGTGTAGGCCAATAATAGCCTGCACGCAGGATTTTATGTGTTGTAGCATCTCCAGCATAATGTCCACCTGTTGGTCCATCATGGAGTTCCTACAACACCTTTTTAGCTTCAGATTTTTTAAGACATCTAAGGACGATAGAATCATAATTCATCCTAAAATGTACACAGTTCACGAGCTGATATTGCTTAGCCTTCAATCTTAGAGCTCTTTTCTTTGTATAGTCTAGGTTTGAAGGAGCGTATCCGTTCTTTGGATAAAATATGATATCAGCATATAATGATTCAATATCGTTTGGGCTTACCTCATACATTTGTACTTCTGTAGATGGTATTTTGGAAATAAGCAATGCTCCAGCCAGCATTTTGCAAAAGCCTTGACCTTTTACAATATCTTCTGGTTTAATTTCAGCGTCGTATTCTTGTAAGGAAGTAACCCAATTAGCTCTTTTCTCACCCACGTCTTTCTGTACTAAGAGATTTCTTACCACTGGAAACGGTATTATGATTTTTGTATGGGTTTTAAGCAAAAAAGGTCTGAAATGTTTGATTGCTTTGAAAACAACATAAGCTTGTTTCTCTCTGTCTGAGTAATTTAATTCAGCCCCTTGTAGATTTGAACTGAAAAAGGCAATTGGGGCTTCCACCTTGTCTTGATTTGCTTGAGTGAGTATCGCAGCATATGATCTATTAGAGGCAAATGTATACAAAATGAAAGGATCGGAAAAATTTGGAGTTGCTAAAGATGGAGCATTTACAATCGCTTGTTTAATCAGATTGAATGCTTCATATTCGTCTTGGCCCCATTTGAAGAATGAATTCCTTTTAATCATTGCTTGTAAGGGAGATATGATTCTTGAAAAGTCAGGAACAAATCTCTTTATGAAATTAATCTGGCCAAGGAAGGATTGCATAGCTTTCTTGTTGTGAGGCAAGGGTATTTCGTAAATCTCCTTGATTCTGTCGGGATCAATATGGATTCCAGATTTTGACACTATAAATCCAAGAAGTTTTCCTTCACTTAATGCAAAAAAGGACTTTTTTGGATTAAATGAAATTCCATACATTTGGCAACGTTGGAAGATCTGTTTTAAATCTCTAAGATGATTACCTCGTTTTTTGGAATATACAGTTATATCATCCAAGTAGATTACTACTGATTTGTTTACTAATCCCTTAAATGTCATGTCCATGGCCCTTTGAAATGTGGCGCCAGCATTGATCGGACTGAAAGGCATCTTTTGATATGCGTAAGTACCCCATTTGGTTCTAAATGTGGTCTTTAATTGATCATCGGGATGGACCAAGACTTGGTTGTAGCCATAGAAACCAACCAAGAAGGACATTAATTTTGATCCTGCAATCGCTTGTAATATTTGCTCCATAGGAGGCAAAAGAAAATTATCTTTTTGGCAGCCTTTATTAAGATTTCGAAAGTCAATGAAAATTTTAATGTCTCCATTTTTCTTTCTTACGAGAATCATATTGGAAACCTATTTAGAATGTCGAACGGGAAAAATGATTTTAGCTTTCAATAATTTATTGATTTCTGATTTGATTTGGTTCTCTAGATTAGGATGGATCTTTCTTATCTTTTGTTGGATAGGTTTTTCGTCGTTTTGTCATTCAAATAGTATGTTGAATGGTAGAAGTGTTGTAAGTGTTAAGTTCATCATAGTTCCAAGCAAAGACACTTCTGTATTATTTTAGGAGACGAATGTATGCCAATCTTTCTTCAGGATCTAGGCCAAGACCTAGGTTGATATTCTGTGGCTTGGTATCACTTCCTAGATTTACTAATTCATAGTTCAAAGTTGAACTTTGAATTTTTGAATTGGCAGATCTTTTGAATCGATCTTTCAAATCATATATGTCTTCCAATTTGACTATTGATTTTGGCATAGCATTATTAGTGCTATCTTGTTGCAATCGTTTGTCATGTTGGTCTTCACCAATTATCTGATTAGTGTAAGATCCTCTGATGTGAGGAAGCTTACAATATCAGGATCATCATTTAAAATTCTCCAATTGGTAACGTTATTAGGAATCAAGGGCCTAAAGATTAATTTGATTGAGAATTTGTCTGGGCTATAGTCTTCTAAGGAATGAGCTTGGAAGCTACATTTTCCAAGAGGTCAGCACTGGCATTTTGGAGTCTAGGAATTGATAAAATATTGAATACTATAAAATTTTCAGTCAAATCTTGAACTAAAGATTGATAATGCTTTAAATGACCTAATAGACAATGTATAGTATTTCGTACCTGTCTGATAACAATTTTAGAATCTCTGAAGACTTGTAGATACTTGATATCTAATCTGATTGCTTTATATAATCATTGGACTAAGGATTCATATTTTGCAGTATTATTAGTGCAATCAAACTCGAGTCTACAAGTTAGCATAGTTTTGTTTCCCTCTGGACTGACTAATACGCATCCTGCTCCTGCTCCCTCGTTAGACTTAGAACCGTCAAAAAATAACTTCCAAAATAAAGATTTATTTATAGGACTATCTATAAAATTAACACATTTAGAACTATCTGTTTGAGAAAAAAATTTCTACTTGAGATAAAACAGGATGTTCTAAGTAAGGCGAAGTATGAGCATTAAAATTTCCTAAGAAAGAGTCAACATAATAGTTTCCAATTATATTGTTTTTGTATGTTATAGGTTCATTTTCTCCTTTCAATTCTGTTACTATGTATTTTTGATGTCTTTCTCGCTCAACCTTTACCTAATTTGGTTTACCATTGTAAGGGAGCCACATATGCGACCAGTCAGTTGCAAAGTATCCATGAATATTTTCAGACCAATCTCTACTAAGAATTAGGCCATAAAATTTTGGAATGTCTAGAATTAAAATATCAATAACTTGACGTACCTTTGGGTTAGATGACAACCTTATGGCAACCTGATTTAGTTCACCGATCACTTCGACCTGCGATCGGTCTAGTTGAACTATGCGTACTCTGGATTTTTGAGGTTGGACATTCAACTTTGCCCATATTGATTTAGGTAAGATATTAGATGAAGCTCTTGAATCTACTAAACAATTATGCAAATTTTTGTTGAAAACTTCATAAGTAAGAAGAAATGGGGGAGTCTGAGATCTTGACCTTCCTCCAATTAGACCGATATCATTTGGATCAACTCTAGTAGTCACATTAGTTAGAGGTCTTCCCATCTCATGAGAAGCTTGCGAGATTACAGCAGCAAGCAGAGGTGCAATAGGTATTGCATGCAACTCTTTCAAAAGTAGATTTTGTTGATGTTTTAACTTGGTCAATTCATAAAAAGTAATGTTAGCCCTAGTCTTCTTCATGTCTTCTATGATATTATACTCCATCTCATAAAAAAAAATCAATGTTTTAGATGGAGTTGGTGAATCTGTTTGGACTGGGCTTGTTTGAGTCGCTTTGGGTGACGTTTTCTTACCTGCAACTTTATCCTTAGACATTGAGCTTGCGCCCTTCCGCTTAGGAGTAGGTTGTGGAGGATCGAGTTGATTTCTACTTCTAGTAGTGACTGGTGATGCCTCTTGATCCTCTTCTTCTGGGAGGATGAAATCCCATATACCCTGTACTTCTACAACTTCTTCTTCATCAGTAGGCTCTTCGTTAGAAACTTCCTCTTCTTCTTCTTCTAATTCAGCATTTGTGATAGCATTGGGAGGCTTTGAATCAGTCAAAGGATTTATTCTATAAAGCTTGTAAGGCTTTTTAGAAGAATTCACTACTACTTTTTTCTTAATGTCAACCATTTCATTAGACATGGTTTTCAAAACTTTATACAATCCTTCTAAATCAAATGGGTCTTTCGATTGTTTTTTCTTTGGATTTTCTTTAAAAGTAACCTTCTTATATTTTTTTTCATCAACGATCTTTTTATTTTCTAAGGGTATGATACGTTTCTCTACTGCTATTTCTTCCTTCATATTGTCAGCTAAAGTTGTTTAGTTAACCCTATCAACGAAGATTGTTATGTTTGATTGTAGAGTAGATATGTACCATTCACTTCTAACTTCTTCACTAGGCTTGGAAGCGGTAGGAATTTTGTTCAAAAGTTTATTGAAACATGAGTTAAAATCTTTGATAGGTTCCCTTGATTCAGCCCTAAGATTAGACAAGTCATTAATCAATGTCGCAGTAGACCTGTCATCACCGAACTTAGTCAATAATTGTTCTTGAAAAATATCCCAACTCGTGATAGATCCGAATGGTAATGAGAAATATCATGATCCGGCTGCTCCTTGCAAAGTGTAAGGAAAGAGCCGGACAACAACGTCTTCATTAGTAACTCCATTGAGATTTATAGATAACATAAAGTTGTTTATATGTTCTTCTGCTAGCATTCCTATTTCAAGATTAAACTTAGGCAGCCATTTTTCAGGATGAGCCGGTATTTGACTCAAGGGCGCAGGCATTAAGACTACCCCTGGATTATTCCATGGAGTTTGGGCCATCGTTGAACTACTAACAGAGGAAAGCGCAGAAGATGTTCCTTGTGGTTGGGAAGCTGAGGATATAATAGTTCCAGATGATTGAGAAGGAGATGTTGAAGTTCCAGTGGTCTAGTGGACAATAATTTGAAGTGGAGGGGTGGATGGTTGACTTCGCGATGGAGAGGTTGAGATGGATGATGATGACAAAAGAATCTCACTATCAGACCCTTTAGGTGATTTCCTTGCTCTTTTCCTTGTAGGTAGAGGTAACTCAGTTGGTTCACTACCAAACTTTTCACTCTTCAATCTAGTAAGAGGATGAGAAGGGTTATATTGCGAAGTCACACGACCTTGAGATTTTTCAGATTTTTGGGGTGATATAGAAAATCGCTGAAGTTTATGGATCAAAGATTCAACTTCAGGAAGTTCAGTTGTAGATTTCTCTGAAACGTTTGGGTTTGTGGTAGTGGTTGTTGTTTTATCGACTTCTTGCTCAAGATTTAAAGATTCTAAATGCGATGGAGAAGTCGGGGGAGATGGTGAGGGTGATTTACTGTCAGAATGGTATTTAGATTTAGATTTACTTGCCATTCACAGTTCGGGGCCCTCCTTCTAGCACCAAATATGTTGAAGCCCCGAAAATCAGGTCTATAACAAGGGGGATACCTACCCGGTCTGGACCTTGGTTAGCAGCTCCTTTTCCATCTGGTATAGTGGGTCCGACTCGGGATATGGGACCAGTTTCCCAATTTATGTGTGTGTGTGTTGAGAATTGATATTTCCTTCCTAATAATTTCTAAGTAAAATGATTTTATTCTAAATCTAATTTATCAACATGCAATTGTATTCTAATGAAGAGAAATATCTAATTCTAAAAACTAACCCGGGATTTAATCTTTCAATTATGTGATCTAAAATGATTTCTAATGGCAATTGGTAATAAAGATCATTCAATTGCTATGAGAAAAGAATTCAATAAAGATAAACTATTTCGTATAAAAAGTTAGACGAAACAATTGTGAGAAACATATCGCATAATAAGTCACTCATATATTAACCATAAATAGAATAGCTATCACCGTACAAAATTGCCAAATGATAACTCAAGCATTCAAGCATTCATATATCAATAACTAAACTTGAGTATCACCTTAACGCATAAGCAAAAATTGTTAAGAGATAAAAGTACCATTTATAACAAGTTCTACTCATAAGCTTCAACAATAATGATCTATCTTGTCTTAATTAACCATCCACTAAGAGTACAAAAGCGCAATTTCAGTAGTAGATATTAAACACAGATATCAATAAATCATGTTCCATTCATTCATCAAAACCTCCTCTGAGGGTGCAGAAGTGCATGTTCTAAGGACAAGTTTTTCACAAATTTCAGGACCCTTCTCTAAATGCATGAGACGGTTTCAAATACTACTAGTTAAATCTAAAAATAGTTTATTACAAAAATGTAGGAATCAGTTTAAATGATCGTCCTCATTTCAGGCAAAAATAAGGAAAAAATAAAACTAAAACTAAATCTGAAACTAAAACTGGCAATTAACTATCTATGTATCTGTTCGTTGTAGTCGCAAGCATCCAACATTTTCTTGAGGAGAGTTGGTTGGCTGACCTTTGACTTTAGCTGTCCTGCGAAAACGGAATCGGCAAGTGTTGGTGCCATCTTCTCAGCATAGTTAACGATACATTTGAGAGTCATGCACTTGCTGTGTGGTTTTACCAAGTACATCCAGTAAGAATCCCAATTCAACTTGGTTAACCTTTTGATGGACTCTGCTCTTTCTTGAGCCTTTTGCCTCCAGCTTGTCTGTAGATGTTGTACATTTGGTAGAAATCCTAGAGTGGTCTCTAATATTTACATACCACCTTAAGAATATCTCTGATAAATACCATGGGTTTTTAGAGCTCGGTTTTTGCCTTTAGCCTTTAGCACTTTTTCCTAATATTTTCTAGGTTTACAGATCACTGAGTGATCTAAGGCTTTCCTTCTCGAGGGGTTTTTCCCAACATTAATCACGCATCGAAAACTTCCTCCGTTTCTCGATTCGGGCTTCCCTGGTGCTATTTTTCACCTCTCGCGTGCTTTTTGTTAGAGGGTATAAACCTTAAATTTTGTGGAAAGAACGAATCCATGAGTTCTTGGTTATGAGTTTTAAATTTTCTATTTGTTATATCATCACTATTTAGTACCCATTTGACCATGTCCATGTATGGAATAATCTTGGGCCTCACCGCTATCCGGTGCAAGAACGAACATGCTAGTCCTATAGTCGACGCCTTAGACGTCCCGCGTGAATCTGCAGTCGCTGTAACCTCCATTACTATGGGGTTTTCTTCCTCAAGTAGGCTGTGCATTGTTTCCCAAGTAGTAACACCAACATCTCTGTTATAGGTGGTGTCTGTGTACAAGGACGTCATTTCTTTGTCTTCAGAACTTGGAGCTTTTCCCTTCTTTCCCATAATATTTTGACCACTACTATGTATACCTCTCTACTTTTCACTCCTGCAATTTACAAACGAGTAATAATAAGAAGTAAGGTGATGGGAAAGCTTTAAATGTCGAAATGTCCCTTCGATCAAATCAAAACGATATTTCATTAATGATTACCAGATAACTCATTAAATTGACATTAACGCACATAACTGGGCATCGGTTTATGGAAAAAACTTTTTCGAATGACGAGCCCTGAAGATCTGCGATAAGGCTATTTTGCGATTTGCTTCGCAATATGGCAGAACGCAATATCGCTAATCCATTGCATGTGGCAATCATCCATTACCATGTGTTTTTTGCGAAATGCGATTTGCGAGATGCGCCATCGCATATTAGCGGTTTGAGGCATTTCACATTTAAGTGACATTTGAGGCATGCGATACGATGAGTGTCTTCAGTGCCTGATTTCGCATCAGAATTTCGCAATCTTAGGTTTATGTTTGTAGGATGGCATCCATTACCTTTCTGCGATGCGATGCTCTTTATTGAGAGAATGGTTTTGTTTGAACTTATCATAAAACTTAAGTCTTTTTTGATTTTTTGGGTATTCTCCTAAGTTTGTGATAGTAAGATTTATTTTAAAAAAAGGAATACAAGAACTAATTTTTTTTTTTTTTTGGATAAAGGGTCTCCACTTATTTAGTATTAGTAATAAAACTAAATAAGAGGGGGGTTGTTGCTGGCCACAACAGGTCTTTAATGGGAGGAGCCAAATGTGGTGCTCAATTCTCGACAGATCCTCACAGGGATTTGCTTGAACCTCTCAAGCCTTCTGTCTTCTCGATGCTGCCTTAGGTCAGCTCGACTCTCTGTTTCCCACTTCTTGCTTCAATGTCCTTTCGATTCCTCTTCCGCCCCTTCAGTTTGCCTATTGTTGTTCATTTGGAGTTCCCTGCGTCCATGGGCCTCAGTCAGCGTGCTTTAACCGAGGTCCTCATCGTTCCTTGCTGGCTGCACACTGCCACTGTCCAGAGGTCTTCCTAATTTCTCTTTGTTCATAAATTTCTGAGGTTTGTCCTGATTTGATACAGTCATGGTACTTTGATAATTTTTCATGGATCTGATTCAGATCAATTGCATATGGTATTGTGTGCATGATTGGATGTAGTGATGTGTACAAATGATGCTATGTACATTTTGGATATGCAGTGTTATTTACAGGTGGT